>JAYESA010000006.1:194392780-194397780 GCA_036927795.1 Iris macrosiphon
GTATAATTGGAAAGTTTGAATATAAAATTTTTATTTTCAATTTTTTCCCTATTGTATCCTTATTTTTAAAAAGTGTTAATTGTTGTCCTTATACTAATGTTTATGGTATAATACGAAAAAGGAATCAAAAATAAGAATTCACTATTCAAATTTTGACATGTCAGAATTAAAACTCTTTGGTATAAAATTCAGTTTCTAAATGTTAATTAGTCCTTACCAGGTCTACTCATTTTCAATATGTGTTCATTGTTGTCTTTGTACTCATGTTTATGGTATATGATGAAAAAGAAATCAAAAATAAAATTTTAATATTTAAATTTTTTAATTTTTAATTTCTATTAGACATGTCAGACGTTAAACCCTAAGTTGGTATAAAATCCATGTTCTAAATGCTAATTAGTCATTAAAATTTTCGGATAATTAATTTTTTAGGTAATTTTTGTCATATTAGTTGTCACATAATGCATAATAGGAGATGTCATCATCCAAAAAATTTGGATTACAAATAACAGAATTGTTGAAAATTTAAGGCGAAAAAAATCCTCCTTACTTTATGTAAGATGAATATTTTATACCTATATCTTATCTTATTCTATATAAATGCGGCGTGAAAACAATTCAAAAGTGAGTCGTCCAAACCATTTGTAAATCCTCAACCTAATTATTTTTCTTTTAATTCTTTTAAATGTCACATGTGTATATCCTTCAGCCTCATGTAAAAGTTTCTAAAGTTATATCTAATTTGAATTTTATATAATTTAAAATATGTTAATATATTTAAACCAACTAAATGATATTATGTAAATATACATCCAAAATTCTAAAAGTATTTCTATAACAAATTTTAATTAAAATTATATTTAAACTATCTCTTCTATTATAATACTGTCACGTCCCGTTCCCAAAATACGGAGATCAAGCACGTGAATACATCTTCAGGCTACGCACCAATACGATGCTCTGGCACTCGTACTTGCGATTGTTGCCTGTAAATTCTAAGATAAAATACAGAGCATCTAGAAAACTTATCATATATTATATACTTTGTACATACACACATCAGACTTCCAGAGTTTCCAAAAACCTTTAATTTGCATATTTTAGCTACAAAAGGAAGTATGCTGACTACCCCGAAAGATTATTTTCCATCAACCATCAACTTCATAAATGCTATATAATGACAGCATTTCTTCCGGGTTATCATCTTCTTCCAGTGAACAAACACAAGGTCGTCAGAACGACAAGCAAGTCCGTATATCAAGAACGGACAATAAATATCAAAATAAATGTAAAGTTTCAAGAGAGAATTATATCAGAAGATAAATGAATAACTAATACGGAACTGGAGAAAAAGTTGTTTGAAGATTAAAGTGTAAACTTGAAGTATGAGATTTTTATTCCTAACAAACCTATTCTGCATTTGTGTTAAAAGCACAATCACAAAACACAGCACAATTTTTCTATATGCAAATGCAATTTAAAGAACGAAGTTGGATCACAACCTCACATATTAACTCAACAATAATACCATATATACTTGGGATCAGGTAAATTTTCTTGATGAGTGGTGCTTAGATTCCAATCCCACAAGTTTTATTTCCAAAATTTCACATAAATAAAAATTATTTGAAAACTATAACAAGTGTTGAATTACTTGGGTAGAACCAAGAATCCATTATAACAAGTGTCGAATTACTTGGGTAGAACTAAGAATTATATAGTGAGCTAAGCCTCACCTCAGTCATCGTATGTCCATACGTATGTCGGAACTACTGATCAGCATTACTTTTAAAAATAATAAATATTGCTAAGAGTTTGACGGTGTGATCTAAATGTTCTTTTCCATCCTAATACAATTCTACAAAATTTTAATCGTTCCTATCTAACAATCAAATTAAGTTAATTTATTAGTCCTGATTTTGTATCTCGGCTTGTGTGTCAGAGACTACACATTTGCGAGAATATCGCATCAGCAATTGTTCCATCTTTGCGGAAACGTAAATCATCCAATAACACATATATTCTGTTTTGTGTACTCAGGGTATCACGTCTAACGGAGCTATTCCATTTGGTAGAAAAAAATTCGAAGACAGAGAAATTATACTCCTCATCTTGGAATATAAATAAAAGTTATCTTTGTTGCTCTTTTGTGCACGTACAATAGTGTCCTACGCGTCCAAAAATTTAAAAGAATTCATAATCTAAGAATTTTAGGGTTGAACCTAAGTCAAAATTTCTAATAACTTGAAATAGAGAATAATCAATTATTCGAACTTTTTCGAAAATGATTATCTTTAAAAAAAATTGGAAATTTCGGCAGTCTCCTTTGTATTCTGGACTCCAAAAATTTTACAATTTAATAACAGACCCATAGCTACCCTCCATAGAATTTTCAGGTTCATCGACCTCTTCGGTCGAGCAACTCTCAACACTGGTATCGCACGCAGTAAATATACGTATGAAAGTACAACTTTTTTTAAAAGGAAACTTTCTTACTGTAGAAGCATGAAAATCCTCCCATGCGCTCCAGTTTACAGTCAACAAATAAGGTACACATAACTGCAGTGGGCGCATAACAGCAACGGACGCAGGACGCCCTCGGACAGACCGGGATGCATATCGTCCTGTGACGCATCATCCCTACAGTCACATCAAAGCATTTATGACTCTGACAAAACAGACAAACATTCTGACCGTCTCAAATCCTGCACCGCTGATGGAAATATGTGCTGACAACTGTGTCATAATTACTTTTGGCAGTATATAGTTGTTCGAACACCACGAAGGCAAAAAACGACAAAAGATCCATGCATCTCTGCCCAATGCATCCCAGAATCCATGCGTTCCATGCGTCTCTGGCCCAATGCGTCTCAGACTCCATGCGTCTCATGCGTCTCTGGCTCCATACGATTTTGACTCCATGCGCCTTCCACTCCACGTGGCTTCGACTCCATGCACTTCACATATGCGGCCTAAATGACCACAGAGTATGGCGGTCACATAAAACCTCCTGACACAGACTTCGATGTCTGTCAGAACTTCTGACACCCCACCCGTCACCCTGAGATATTTCAGAATTCGTGCAGACGACGACTCAGGAAAAGACAATAAGTCACGTCAGTGTATTAATTGCCTCGACAGACGGGCCATGCCATGTGTCCTACGTATGCGGCTTCAAATGCATATGCGACTTTGACATCATGCGGCCATAACGTCCATCTGACCAAGGCCAAACAAGAGGATGCATGCGGCTTCAAGACCCATGCGGCCTCGTCCACATACGGTCGGAGGGTCATTCCGACTAAGACCAACAAGAGCTTCTATACGACTACAACAGTATGCGGCTCTCGTCTCACAAGATTTTTTATTACAAGCGAAAATAATTTCTCGCGCAGTTAGGGGAGATCGAGCGTCAAATTGACCCAGTTATGCGCACAATAGCCCCGAGATCTCTTCAAACAGAAAATCCTAACCGAACACACGTGGCGGCCTGTCCACACCATGCGGCTACCGTTGCGGTCGCATCCAGCTGAAAGAGCACCATGCGGCCACCAAGCACGGGGATATGCGGCACCCATAACACGACTATAAATAGTAGGGTACTACCCCTATACGGGGAGGTTGGCTATCTGCGGATTCACAATAGTACCAAGGAGAGAGGTTTCTGCGTCCGGATCATCCACAGAGTAAAGAGAGTTGCTACACTCCTAACCCTCCATCGTCACCCCCCAGATCAAAACAAATTTGTATTTAGATTGTCTCTTAGGACTCTACTATGTACTCTCAAGTTTGTTAATCAAAATCAAACTCCTCTTAGTTCTTTCTTTTGATTTAAATGGCAAATACGATGGCGACTCTGCTGGGGACCGAATTTTCCTCTGTTAAGAAATTGGTGACGCAATCTGACGCGGCCAAACTTGGCCTAACGCAAAAGATGCTGGTAGTTCGCTTCGACCAGCAAGCGTTCGAGGAAATGCTCTCTGAAGGAAGTGCCTGTGGTGCCCCGTTTCCCTATTCGGGGAGCGCGACTAAGAAATACAAGTCGGTATCGTTCGATCGGGATATATTGAAATAAGATCTTATCCTCGTTATGGATTTGTTTCTTTGGAATCGATTACCATATTCAGTGGACCGTGCCCCGAGGATCGACTTAGAGGCAGAGTCAAGAGGGACATCTCCGCTGCAAGTTTTCTTGCCTAGTTTTCGCTGTCGCTTTATTGCTTTCGTGCTTTGAGTTGGTTGTTGGATTTGTTTGCGTTTTTTTTAAACAGTTTTAATGGATTTTATTATTTTTGTTCGTTGAATTGTACTTCAATTCCGAGATTGGAAAGAGTGAAAGAGATATTGATCAAGTATTCGTGGCAATACAGGTGATCGAGCAGTAGGCGACGTGCGAGTGGAGTCTTAAAGCACATCTTTTCTTTCCTTCTCCAACCAAAACAAACTTGTGAGTGGTTTATATTCGATTCAGTTGACCCTTCTTTCAAGTCTTCACATCTAAATTCTTGTATTATTACTTGTCCCGATCAAACGATACCAAAATAACTAAAAGATGTCAAGATAAAAAGGAATAGACTTGGACTGCTTTATGCTTGTCAATCAACTTGTGAACGGTTACCTTATTGCATGCTAGTTCGTTTAGAATGTTCTTCATATGTATAAATTTTAAGTTAGAATGTATACTTCTTCTATAAATTATGCTATGCATAGAACTTATCCTGCCATGCAATAAACTGAACAGTAAGACTATGCAAGAATAGATCTTGCCATGTTACTTGTCATGTGCCTGAAATTGCCATGAATTGCCTCAATTGATAACTTAGTAGACTACACTAATCATGGAAAACTTATGCACAAGGTTTTAGTTCCTGCGGACGGTCGCTGGGGCACTGACACCGATCCGATCCGGACGGAACTCCTGATAGTCTCCTACTTTGGACAAAATGGTTTGTGACGTCCTGTTCCTTGCGTTGCATGTCATTCCATCCCAGACTAGAATC
>JAYESA010000006.1:194402780-194626515 GCA_036927795.1 Iris macrosiphon
ATATAAATAACGTGTTGATTGGTATAGTTGGGTTAGCTCACCTTTACCAGTATATTTCGATGTACTGACCCTCGTTGAAACAGGTTCCCCGCACCAAGGCGATCCTGCGAGGAGCTAAAGTCACTTTCCAATCCAGTCCATCTGTCGGCATGCCCTGATCGTGCCCTATTTTGAAGTATATTTGAAGACCCAGGAGCTAGCAACTTAACTCATGCAGCTCAGAGGAAAAGTCATAGTCCCGTATGGAGGTATCTTATTTTGAAGTTTTAGTAAATGATGTAATGTATAGGACGACTATCTTATTTTGTGTTAATTTTTGTAAGCCCGTGTGGCGATTATCTGACTCGTTCAAGAGTTTGTAAAAGATATCCATTATCAATAAAGAGAACTTTTTCATGTTTGAACTTTGTGTTTCAATTATCTGCATACTCTGAATATGTGCTCGTTATGCAAAAATACCTTGTCCTTGTGTGGTGTGCAACCTAGGCACGCACGGCGTCACGCCCGGGGCACGACTATCGGTTCCACAGAATCAGGGCGTGACAGTGCCAATCCCTCGCCAAGGCAAGCCAAGCTCAAGAAGGCCCGCAGAACGTGGGTAGCAAAGGCCACTACACCTCGCCCAACTGCGGAGGAGGTGATCTCCTCATTTCAATCTTTTGCGGAGGAAGTCCATGTCTATGCAGCATCCTCGGCTGGCGCATGAACTATTCAGCACTCAGAATCTGGCAAAGAAAAATAATACGATTCCAGATATTTTGGGGCAGGAACTGGGGCTGGGCCTATGTGTCCAAGAAGGAGGCCGCATAATATTTTCCATGCGGTACCAACTCACAGTCGCAGGCGGACAGGAGCATACAGCTCTGACAGCAACAGAACTTCTATTTTTGACCGTATCTCACGCGACGCAGATCCTATACGACCTACTAAGAGTTGCAAAAATCCAAATCTGGACTCTTCTTATTATGTGCCTGCGAGTGCTAAATTAAATATGTCTAGGCCAGTGCGAGCTCGTCGAGCCCAAGCAACTGCTCATGCAACTGACCGCCAACATGCATCGCTAACAATTGCGCGAGCCTCTGACGGAAAGTTGTACAGAACTGACCCATGCGTCCAACCTACAGGGACTAGCGAACAGGGTTTGTTCCAAAAGTCTTCCTTACCTCGGGGCAAGTTCGTGTACGAACCCCAGGGCCGGGAGCAAATGTATTGCCTACACGTCCGCATGCCCGGGATACCTAGACTCGCAAAGAGGATGCAAAGGTGAAACACCCTTTGCATGACTTGCGTGAAGTGATCACTCAGAAGCGCAGAGCGAGGGAAACCATTACGGCGTGCGACGTGCCCTCTTACAGGCACCGATGCATCAATATTATCATCGACTGCTGCTGCAATAAAGCAGCAGTACTCACAGACAGGCAGTCAGCCTTCCAACGAATGTACCAGAAAGTACCTACCGGACAGCAACCCAGAGATCAGGTGCAAGTATCAGGGGAAGAGGAGTTGCCCTCCGCCTCATGCTACTCAACTGGAAGGCTTCCTGCTACCAAGGGAAGAAATCATTCAAACACCTCCAGTCTGACGCTCTCTACCACTACATCGCGAAGGCGATTACCCGGAGGGCTGACAACGGCACCCGCGGAAGGTGTCTTCCAGGGAACCCGCTAAAGGAGGAAGCTGTCAGGGGTTGTTCTTCAGAACCCATGTGGATGGCCCAAGCTGGGGGTAGTGCCCCCTGGAGGTACGCAACAATCCGGCATTCCAAGGAGACAATGATTCCTATGCGACAGATCCCGAGATCTCTGAGGGTAGCTACCCTTATCAAGGCGACATTATCGTTTACACTGGAGGTAATATCCCCTCTGAATCTGAGGAGGATACAATGTCACCTGCTCTCTGCGAAGAATACCTACTACAAGGGTATGAAACAGGAGGCACGGCCTCAACTGCCCCATCAAGTTATCCCCAAGTAAGGACGATTTACATGGCCGACGATGAAAGCCCCGGTGACCGACAATGCCTTGAGATTCTCGAGGCCATCATGCATACGGTGAGGGAATCAATACAAGTCTTGACCCAGATAATGCTAAAAATTAAGGCAAACATGGTCCCCCAACAAGCAAGGGCGTCAGGGCAAACAAACTTGGACCCCGGGACCAACGGGGATTCAAACACAAATGCCACATCCGCAGACGACAATCCTTCCGGCCCGGCTCATCAGTATCAAGTCTCGATCTTCTGCAGGCTAATTGGTCGTCCCCGCTAGGCGAGAATCACCGTGCCATCGCTCCCGCGGGACGATCGCTTGACCCATCTCGGCGTGATGCGGCACGAGCGTAAGTCGCGCCCGTGCAAGGCCGTGGTTTATGCTGACGGTAAGAGGTCTAAGCCACAGAGTCACACAGATTGTCCGAGTGTAGCCGAATTATAAACGCATAGGCGATTGGTAACAAGTTCACTGAGTCGTCAATAGCAAAAGTATTGAATAACACAAGTATTGAAGTAAAGCAACTATTTATTGATTAAACAAGCGTTAGAGGCGGCTCTAGGCCAAGATTACAAGTCTCTCAAGCCTCTCTCTCTGAAACAGTAAAAGTATGCCAAGTGGCTATATTTGTGGAATGATACATAGGCGATGTTCCAACATTATATCTTGTATATATGCTTCAGTTCCGGACGCAATGCTCCAAGGCTCCAGAGTGAACTCCACGCCTTAGCACGCACGAAGGAGGCATCCGCATCGAATGAGGTTCTCCCACATCCTGCAAAAAATCTGGTGGATTATCAGTACATGAATGCACTGGTGGGAAGGCTACTCGTCCGCTCGACAAATCCAAACACATAATATAGGTTTCGTGCACCATCTATTAAGTTATCTTTCTAATCTTGCCTTAGGATCAGTTTTATGGCAATATTGAATAGCCTATCTCGTGTGTCCGTGTGCCGTACGATATAAGGAACACGGCGAGACTTACCAATTTACCATTTGTCCTTCTCTGTCCAAGGCAAACCAAGATAAATCATGCACGAGCATATATGTAATAAATTCAGGGGCAATAACATATGCAAACACAAGTGTTGTGAGCGAGATTACGGATGCACGAGTTACTCAAATTATCAGGTAATTCCGAAGATGTTAAAGTGTTCCATATGTACAAGTGTGTTATACTCAAGATCGTTCAGGTGTTTCAGATATTCTCGATGCGATGCAATGACTCGCACGCGGATAGACGCTAAGCGAGGATGACTTATCTATATAAACATGAGGTCACTGGCACGATGCCATAGAGGACGGCGTAGTCTCTTGTCGGAATGGTGTGCAATTAAAAACATTAGGCATTGTACACACATCCCGCTCGAAGTAGGCGACTACTGTTCAGAAGTTCCGACCGGTCGGATTGTCCCCGGTGCCCCAAAAACCGTCTGCGGAACGGGATATAACAATGATCCCCCTTGTAAAGCAAGTTGTCTGTGACCATGCAAGTCTTGGAATTCCAAATTCTTAACTTGACATGATAATATGTGATTCTTATTCTGAACCGTGCATTTGATCCACGAGCTGTGAATCTTGATTTGCTTGACATAATTCTCGTTCAGAGGTATACTTGATATGATTACCATTCAGATATAAACTTGACATAATCCTCAATCAGTGATCCACTTGTTTTTATGCATTTTCCTAGTTCGGCGACTGCCTTGGTGACCTAACGGTCCCGGATACTTTCAGGTTCATACTTGCACGGAACGACTATTAGATAGTCTTCCGAGGAGAACTAGATGAATGTATGACATGTACAATGTTACACGGTTGAGGCATAGTTTATGGGACAAATATTGAAACGAGGCAACAAAAACAAGTTAACATATAAGCAGGTAAGTATTGCATTCATAAGAAAACTTAAGCACTTACGTTGGCTCGGGCCGAGGGTAAGCCGAGGAGTGAAACCGTAAAAAAAATATCGTTCTACTCGAGGCATAGCGGGGTCTAGTTGCATAAGACATAAGTAGCATGCGAGGGTCCAATTATAAGTAAAGTTTTATTTTCATGTTCTAGCACAAGCAATACAAGTTGGAATTATTCTCTTAGCTAGGTTCGTTGGATTCTTATTAGCATGCAGGGGGTGATTCACCTAGCGACTAGCATGTATCGTCCATATTTTAAGTGTGCTGGCTAGCAAAGACAAGTTCATCGTAGCTACCCACCTTAGCGATGATTCGTCTCGGTCGAGCGATACTCTGAGCGAGCCTCTGAAACCCTAAGCCGAAACTCCTGAAGGGCCAAGTCTGGAAATTCTTTTGCCTCAAACGAGTATTCTCGACGATCAAAGTGGGTCGGATCATTGCACTTTTGTCGTTTGAATCGGTAGTCCGCTTGAGCGGAACGGGTCGTTATATTATATACCACTCAGAAAAAGTTTCGCCCTCGAGACTTCCTGAGTGCAGGCCATTCTATGGCATTATCGAATCTATCCCAAGCATAGCAAATCGGTACCACTAGATTTGAATTTGTTCGAACGGATCTCCTACTTCGTTCCTTACGCCGTGTCGCGTATATGCTGAGCCGATCTCATTTGCGCCTTAGCGCGGAACATATTGCTTAACGTGGGATATGTTAAAATCCGGCTTAGATAGCGATCTAAGGCTTAGGCAACTTATACAAGTCGTTATACTTGTTCATATGGATATTCACTTGAACTAGCATAAGAGATCAGCATATCGCAAGTCTGGATCGTTCACATATTCGAAGTGCACCTCAAACATATGCACGCCAACCAACTTAGCGATAGAGAAGTCTTAGCGCTTGAGTTTCATATCTCATTGTGTCTTAGATCGTGCACACGTTCAAGGCGTTCCTCAAACATATGCATTCAACCAAACTTAGAGATAGTAAAATCAGACAAGCTACTTACGAAAATCTCAAGGGTCTCGTTTTATGAATCACAGGGATACTTCCGATAGGGTCAATCAAATCCCAAGTTATTTCCATTCCAACCAATTATTTGCACTACTATTAAGCACGATTTATCCGATTAACTGACTAGCGTTCATCCGTTTGGGTCAAACATAGCACACATTATCGTTCCCAAGTCTAATAATATGTCTTGATGCCCCACTTCTATAGCTTTCTTTTAAGCAATAAGCTAAATTCGGTTACACGGTTCATTCACTCGGCACAGGGTCGTCTGCCTAATTTTTAGGTCAGCTCACAAGGTCATAGGTACAAGTTCAAGCACACAATTCATCGTGCAAATTCGTCGCACGATGCTCGCCTCAATTCCTAGGGTCAAACCATTATTCATTTGCATGGGGTATTCTACCCAAGCTCATTTCACTCAGATTTCTAAACATCGAGCACGGATCATCCTACTCTCAATAACACGTTCATTTGTATGGGATTCGAGTTCGTTCAGTAAAATCCACGATATATCCAAGTTGCAGGACAAGCCTAGTGATTTGCATATTCTACCTCTCCAAATATGTTTTGATAGAATTCTTATATCCATTCCAAGTCTGGACTACCAAGCCAAGATTCAATTCTAAACTTTTTTGTTTATAACTCCAAGTCGTCCAACCTGATTCATGTATCCGTTCACGAAATCATCAAGCGTGATTTACTTCAAGTTCTATGCTAACTTATTCTCGAAATATTTTCGATCACTTGCATTCCAAATTTGTCTTATCGTGTTGAAACAAAAGTCAAGACGATCCATTTGTTGTCACACTCCGGTCTCCCGCAAGTTCGATCACCCTTGTTGGACGTGAGATCACCACGCCAACGCTTTTGCCGGATAATTGTCCTAATCCGGACGTGACACATGTACGAGCATAGAGTTACGCTCGTACAAGACAAGAATGTTTGAACGTTATGGTTATCTTCGAAACGATCAAGACACCTTATTATTTTACTTTTGCTCCATCCAAGTCATGTATAAAATCTATCAAGTCAAATCCATTCATCCAGTGATTATAATTCGTCTAGCAAAATCGTCCAACTTCAATGTTACCGTTCGATAAAACCATAGTCTACTTCTAGCAATCCTCAAGAAACTAAGTTTTAAATATTCAAGCCAAAGTCTGATCTATCTTTTGATATGTTATATTCATCGAGTTCGTTTGGATTAATCACCGAACATGTTTCCGCGGGTTCGATCATCCCCGCCGTACGTAAAATTACCACGCCGGCACTCCCACAGGATAATCATTCTTGCAGGGACTGATTTTGAATGTTATCTTTTTGAACTAGATTTCAATATCATTTTTTCAAACTCTAAGCCAAATCCATTATCACTTATCTCTTTCATCGAACTACAATATATATTTTCGGGCTAACTTCTATTCGAGCGATATTGTATTCAAGTTCAATTCGTTTGTTTCAATCCGAAATCGCTTGCACAATCCTCCAAGTTTCTAACAAGTTTTTCTAACCGAGATATCAATTTCTATTTTCTCGAATCCCAATTCAATATAAGCCTTATCATTTATTCAAGACATTTACCAATCGTTCAATCCGATTATCGCACGAGATCTATGAATCCGTTTGGACATTTATAAATGATCCATACATCACTCGGAATTGAGTCATCCAATTAAATTCTCAATCGATTTGTATCTTTCGACACGAAATATCATTTGAGCCATTTTCCAAAATCCAAGCATGATTCACTATATTCGCCATAGCGATAAACTGATATAGTTTCTATCGGTTGGCATTCTAAGTCTGACTTATCCTTTTCCTGAACATATCCCATTCTCGTTTGCAACTAGGTTGCACCAAAGGGTCTTAGTGCGCGATACTCTACACAACTTAGCCGAAAGGCTGTGTACATAGCTAATCGTTCGGGCAATATTCGATTTCGTACTCTAACCAGTTGGGTAATCATGTATAGGCATTTCGGGTTTGCACATAAGTCGCAAATCTAGAACGAGTCTATTCCCAAAAGGTCTTATCACAGGTCGGCACAAAGGCCTTAGCATCATAATTTTGTACAAGCAATCATATCATTCACATGCACTTTGATAGTATTTAGACTTATTGTTTAGAATATTTCGATGGGACATTGAGAGGGAGCGTATGCACATAACCCACGAACGAGCTTTTAAAACTGAGAAAATCGAAACGAAGTCCAAAGGCGTATAGCCAAGCTCGAATACCAATCTGTCACGTCCCGATCTCCCGTAGGCTAATCGGTCGTCCCCGCTAGGTAAGAATCACCGCGCCAGCGCTCCCGCGGGATGATCGCTTGATCCATCTGAGCGTGATGCCGCACGAGCATAAGTCACGCCCGTGCAAGGTCGTGGTTCATGCTGGCGGTAAGAGGTCTAAGCCACAGAGTTATACAGATTGTCCGAGTGCATCAGAATTATAAACGCATAGGCGATTGGTAACAAGTTTACTGAATCGCAATAGCGAAAGCATTGAATAACACACGTATTGAAGTAAAGTAACTCTTCATTTATTAAACAAGTGTTGCAGGCGGCGCTAGGCCAAGATTACAAGTCGCTCAAGTCTCTCTCTCTGAAACAGTAAAAGCGTGCCAAGTAGCTACATTTGTGGAATGATACATAGGCGATGTTTCAATATTATGTCTTGTATATGGGCTTCAGTTCCGGACGCAACACTCCAAGGCTCCAGAGTGAACTCCACGTCTTAGCACGTACGAAGGAGGCATCCGCACCAAACAAGGTTCTCCCGCACCCTGCAAATAATCTGGTGGGTTATCAGTACATGAATGCACTGGTGGGGAGGCTACTCGCCCGCTCGACAAATCCAAATACGTAATATAGGTTCCATGCACCATCTATTAAGTTATCTTTCTAATCTTGCCTTATGATCAGTTTTATGGCAATATTGAATAGCCTATCTCGTGTGGCAATGCGTCGTGCGATATAAGGAACACGGCTAGACTTACCAACTTACAATTTGTCCTTCCCTGTCCAAGGCAAACCAAGATAAATCATGTACGAGCATATATGTAATAAATTCAGGGGCAAAGTATATGCAAACACAAGTGTTGTGATCGAGATTATGTTTCGGATGCATGAGTTACTCGAATTATCAGGTAATAGAGAAGATATTGAAGTGTTCCATATGTACAAGTGTGTTATACTCAAGATCGTTCAGGTGTTTCAGATGTTCTCGATGTGATGCAATGACTCATACGTGGATAGCCGCTAAGCGAGGATGACTTATCTGTATGAACATGAGGTCACTGGCACGGCGCCATAGAGGACGGCGTAGTCTCTTGTAGGAATGATGTGCAAGCAAAAACAGAAAGCATTGCACACACATCCTGCTCGAAGCAGGCGACTACTGTTCAGAAGTTTCGACCGGCCGGATCGGCCCCGGTGCCCCAAAACCGTCCGCGGAACGGGATATAACAATGACCCCCTTGTAAAACAAGTTGTTCGTGACCATGCAAGTCTTGGTCTTCCAAATTCATAACTTGATATGATAATCTGTGATTCTTATTCTGAACTGAGCATTTGCTACACGAGCTGTGATTCTTGATTTGCTTGACATGATTCTCGTTCAGTGGTAAACTTGATATGATTATCATTCAGATGTAAACTTGACATAATCCTCAATCAGTGATCCACTTGCCTTGATGCATTCCCCTGGTTCGGGAACTACCTTAGTCCCAGATACTTTTAGGTTCATACTTTCATGGAACAACTATTAGATAGCCTTTCGAAGAGAACTAGATGAATGTATGACATGCACAGTATTACACGGTTGAGGCATAGTTTATGTGGCAAATATTGAAACGAGGCAACAAAAACAAGTTAACATATAAGCAGGCGAGCATTGCATTCATAAGAAAACTTAAGCACTTACGTTGAGTCGGGCCCGAGGGTAAGCCGAGGAGTAAAACTGTAAAGGGACTTACCGAGCGACATAATCTAGGGTCGTACAGTGTAGTAAGTAAAGTAGTGCACTACAAAGTATACATATATCATTCTACTCGAGGCATAGCGGGGTCTAGTTGCATAAGACATAAGTAGCATGCGAGGGTCCAATTATAAACAAAGTTTTATTTCTATGTTCTAGCACAAACAATAGAAGTTGGGATTATTTCCTTAGCTAGATACGTTGGATTCTTATTAGCATGCAGGGGTGATTCACCTAGCGACTAGCATGTATCGTCCATATTTTAAGTGTGCTGGCTAAGAAAAGACAGGTTTATCGTAGCCACCCACCTTAGCGATGATTCGTCTCGGTCGAGCGATACTCCGAACGAGCCTCTAAAAGCCTAAGCCGGAACTCCTGAAGGGCCAAGTCTGAAAATTCTTTTACCTCAAACGAGTATTCTCGTCGAGCAAAGCGGGTCGGGTTATTGCACTTTTTTCGTTTGAATCGACAGTTCGCTTGAGAGGAACGGGACGTTACAATCAGCGGCAGACGAGGCAAAGAAGCAATGAGAGAGGTCCGACAACTCCGGGCTCGCCTAGATTCTATGAAAAATTGGGACTCATTCTGCGATCTTGGGGTACGACAACCATACCCGGTAGAATGGAGGGACATACTATATCCACCCAAGTATAAACCCTTCAACATTAACTCGTTCGACGGAAAGTTCTCCCCTCGCCGGTTCATGAGCTACTTCGAGATCACAACGGGATACTTATCCCGCAGCAACGCTATCCTTACCAGACTGTTCATTGGGTCATTATCGGGGGTAGTTTTCGACTGGTTCTGCAGTATCGAAGACAACTGTATCTCATCATTTGATGACCTCAAGCATTTGTTCCTCAATAGATTCTATGAGACTGAAAATGATATGACGATGTCGTCTCTGATGGACGTCGCTCAGGGTGAAAAGGAACCAACACAAAACTACATCGAGCGATTCTGACTGGCGGCGTTAAGGTTGCCCCTGGCAATCCTGAGGCCACACTAATGGAGATGTGCCTGAAAAATATGCTTCCGACAGTCAGCCTCTGGGTGGGCGAGAGCCATTCCAAGGACTGGACAACATTCATTATAAGTATTGTCAACACTGAAAAGAAGCTCAAAGATGCTCGGCGCTTGGGAATCTATATCCCTAAAGCTGAGGAAAAGGGTAAACATTTTGCCAACAACAACAACAGCAACAGCGGCAACAACAGCCGCGATGTAAAGGGAAAGCAGACTATAGTCGCCAACGTAACCGAGAAGCCTAAGCAAAAGCAAGCAGAGCCTCTGAAACCAAAGGAGATCTACTCTTTTGAAGATGGTGATGTCAAACCCATCTTCAAAATACTGATACAAGGAGGTAGATTTGTCTCCCCGACGTCAAGCGCCAACCGGAAGCGACAGACATGAATAACCCGAAGTACTGACACTTCCACCTCTACGTCCACCACCCGACGCAGGAATGTTATACTTTAAAGCGGTACATCCAGCATCTGATCGACACCAAGGCTTTATCCTTGCATTTCAACGACGTGACGGTTATCGCTAACATGGTATCCCTACAGTTCAACAACTTTTCACCAATGGAAGCCCAAGACGGGATAATTCCAATCCCCAAGGCAACTATGGAAGTTGTCAATCTTCCACCGGCTCGAGACCAAAAGGCCAGGCTAATACCTCTCACCACACCACGAAGAAAGGTTATGTGGGTCCAGCCAGTAGTGTCTCCGGTCACCAAGTCCAAAGGCAAGAAGTCCAAATCCTGCCATATGGTGTCCCCCACCACGGAGGAAGTCATGCCAGTGGCGACTAGGTCGGGCTTGACCAACTAGCGTGACTGTAACACTCCCGACGAAAGAAATTCGTCGATGGTTGCTCCCACTGCACCCGCTGTATCTAATACGGGACCATCCCAGCCTCCAACAGCAGACAAATCCAAGCAAAAGGAGGCTCGCTTTGATAAACCATTGCGCAAAGAAATAGCTCAAGGGCAGGAGAAGTCCTACAACTTTAATATCTTGGCACAGCTAGCCAACACTCCCATAAATCTGTCATTCTACGAGTTGCTCCGGCTCTCTAAAGATACTCGGGCTGCACTCAGCGAGGCATTACAAAATATTGACACATATTTGGTGCAAGTCAAGCCGCCAGCTGAAGATCCGGCAGCCTGCCCCCAATGCAATAACGTTGTGGACACAGTATCCAACATTATATTTTTACAACAGGATATGCTGCTGAAGAATAACAAGTATGATCATCCCATGTACTATACATGGTACATTGGTGCTATAAAAGTAGATCGGATACACATCGATCCTGATTCATCAATCAGCATCATTCCGAGGAGCCTACTACAAACTTTCGGGATCCCGATGCATCGCTTGGCAGCTATCAATACTGCCATCAGCGACTTCAATACAGGAAAACCTATCCTCTGGGCAAGATCCGCCTAAAATGCCATATTGGTGACTTGAAAACAGAAGTTACTTGCTACGTCATCGACGTAGACATATCATATAATGTTTTGCTCGGACGGCCTTAGCTACACCAACATATGATCGTGCCATCAACTCTGCACCAGTATTTTAAATACGTCGATGAATAAGGAGAAGTCAAAATAGAGTTTGCAGACATCGACTCTTTCAAAGGGGTTGAGGTGTACTACTCTGATGCCATCCTCTACAAACAAATCCCTAATAATAAAGAGGGCAATAAAGCCGATAATGAAGCAGAGATTACAACTACACCGGTGGAACCTATTATAATCTGTCTTAAAGCTCGGACTCCCAGCACAGCCGCTCCCCTCGTCGTCAGAATGCAAGTGAAGGCACCTAATCCCTCTGCTCCTTCCATATCCTTTGGTCGTTCGTCTCCCCAGGTCGAGCCGACCACCAACAGGAGGACCAGCTCCACCTACTCTTTTGGACTCTATGGTCATTCGCCTTCACAGGCCATGTCGACCACCTAAGGAAGGTCCAGCACCATCCTCGCCTTCCAAACCCATGGTCGTTCTCCTTCGTAGGTCGAGTCGACCACCAAAGGAAGACCCGGCAAGTACTGAACATCTCATAGTAAAACTGCACCGAGAACTGTCAGAACCTTCACCTGCGCTGGGGGTAGCTGAAGAGGAAGACGAGTTGGAGGAATATGTAGCCACTCAAGCTAATATCCCTTCCCTTGATGATGTAATCACAGATGAAAAGTTATCATACTTTCTAAATAAAGGGCTACCTTTGGATTATTCTGAGATCTCCCACCTAAATACACTATATGCTATAAAGAATGGTCTAGGTTTACACCTGCAGATGCAAGTAACCATAACCTGCGCTGCACACCGGATACTCTCCAGCCAAGATTCTTACCTCCTAGTCTCGCCTAGGAAGAGGGAAGATAATCTCATCATCTTCGGCAGGGTAGAATGCCCTCGGTCCGTCACCCCAGGGAAATAAGAACCAGAACATGACATCGGCAGAATTTTACTCTATCGGTATAGTTCACAAGCCCTGTACCTTATCCAGAAAATAGGGTATAATCTGAAGGCCACTAAAGGGTTGAACTACGACAAAGTCCGAAGGTTACCCTTGCGTCTACCCACTCCTACAGGCAAGCCCGAGGATTACTACCATAAAACCAAGCATAGATTAGGATATGTGATGCCTCCTACAATCCCTGAGGACTCAGACGAAGAATATGAGGTACACTTACACTCGTCAGAATCTTTATCCTGGGACTCTGATGTCAGCATCGCGGACGTGCTCAGACAAACGATGTCCTCCAACATGGTATCTGCCGACCCCGAGGAACACAACGACGGTCCATCCGAACTCTTTGAGATGGAACCTTGGGCCCAATACCTTGATTGGCAATGGGAGATGCGATTCGAACAACGATAATCTCCCACATAAGATAAAGTCATACAAGTCGACCTCGGTGACGAATCATGCCCCAAACCTATATTCGTCAACAAAAGCCTGTCCGAGAAGACCGAAAATTCCTATTACAACCCGTCAGGGAATCATCAACGTCTTTGCTTGGAGCTATGAAGACATGCCAGGACTGGATTCCCAAATAGTGGTCCACAAACTCAATATTCTGCCAAACCAGTCAAGCAACAGCAACGATGGTACGGGCCAGACATGATGGATTCCATCGAAGCTGAAGTCAATAAGCTAATAACTAGTGGCTTCATCCGCGAGGAACAATACTCCGACTGGGTAGCCAATATCATCCCTATCATTAAGAAGAATGGGAAGATTCGAATCTGCATTGACTTCCGTGATCTAAATGCGACATGTCCTAAAGATAAATTTTCTTTTCCGATCACCGACATAATGATCGACAACACTTACGGCTTCGAGCGCATGTCCTTCATGGATGGCTTCTCAGGCTAGAACCAAATCAAAATATTTCCTGACGATGAGAAACATACATTATTTCGGACCCCGATAGGCGTATACTGCTACAGGGTCATGCCTTTCGGTCTTAAGAATGCAGGTGTCATATACCAACGATCCATGAGCACCATATTTCGTGATCATTTGTGCAAGATGGTGGAATGTTAGGTCGATGACATTGTCGTCAAAAGCCGCTCCAAAGACAATTACCTCCAAGACCTGAGGACTGTGTTTGACCTGATGTGCGCACACAGCCTCGGGATGAACCCTACTAAGTCCTTCCTGGGAGTCTCCAGCGGCAAATTTTTGGATTTCGTCATAACCGTCCGGGACATTCATATAGACCCTGACAAGACCAAGGCCATCCTGGAGATGAATTCGCCAAAAAATCTTCGAAAACTTTATGGTCTACAAGGGAGGTTGGCATAAATCAGAAGATTCATATCAAACCTCTCTGGACACTGTCAGCCATTCACACAGCTCATGAAGAAAGGTGTCTCCTTTGTTTGGAATGAAGAGTGCCAACGAGCATTCGACAACATCAAAGAATACATATCAAACCCTCCTGTATTGGTGGCCCCGGTCATGGAAAAGCCATTTCTGCTCTATGTACGTGCAATAGATCACTCTCTCGGTGCCCTGTTAGCCCAGAGTAGTGATTCAGGTCACGAGCAGGCCATATACTACCTCAGTCGGATGATGGTCGACCCAGAGCATAGATATACCGTAGTCGAAAAAGAGTGCCTTGTGTTGGTGTTCGCCATCCAAAAAATCCAACACTACGTGACTAGACAGACCATTCATGTAATCTCGCGGGTCAACCCCCTCGGGGTCCTCATGACCAAACCTGGGGCACTCGATTCCCGTTTGGCTACCTGGGCAATATTATTATCTCCATATGATATGATATTTGTCCCACATAATGTCGTCAAGGGTCAGGCATTGACCGACTTTCTGGGAGCCCATCCGGGGTCAGAAACCTCAAAGCTCTATGAAGAGATTCCAGACGAAGTGGTAGACGCCAACGTCACCTCACACAAAATAGTTTGGCGAATGTTCTTTGATGGTGCTTCAAGGACGGGACCCAAAGGCAACATCATTGCTGGGATCGGGGTAGTGTTGATCTCCCCAGACGGTATTGTCATCAATCGTGCCTACTCTCTCACAGAACCATGTTCCAACAATGTGGTGGAGTAGAATGCCTTAATCATCGGGCTCTAGCTCGCCAAGCAAGTCAAAATAGAATACCTGGAGGCATACGATGATTCTCAGCTAATAGTCAAACATGTCCGGGGTGAGTATAAAGTCCTAAACGAGGACTTGATCCCCTACCACTAGGCTGCACTTAACATCATCGCAACCTTCAAGATGTCCCTTATTGAGCATGTCCCTCGGTTGCAAAATATTAAGGGAGGCACTTTGGCCGGCCTCGCTGCTTCCTTAGCAATACCAAACAACGCTCACATGCTAATCGATGTGGTCGGCCAAGATCTGGTATGCCAGAAAAGCAACCTAAGCTTGTGCCTCGGCTATGCCGCGGGAGTCGACATCGACACTCGAGATTAGATAATTCTATTAATCGACTATGTAGTCTATGGAATTCTCTTCGAGAATCCAAGGAAAGCTACTTCGATCAGAAGACGTTCCCTCAGGTTCTATTTTGATAAAGCCACCAAAATGTTGTATCGTCGATCCTACGATGGTCTCCTGTTATGATGCTTATCGGACGCAGAAGCAAGACAAGCCCTCTGTGAAGCTCATGATGGCGGATGCGGAGCACATCAGCCTGGTCCAAATTTATAAGACTGTCTTCAAAGAATGGGCTACTATTGGCCAACGATGGTGGCGGAGGCTATTGACTATGCAAGAAAGAGCCAAGCATGCCAATTTCACGCAGATTTTATCCATCAGCCCTCCGAGTTCCTACACCCAACGGTTGCATCTTGGCCGTTCGAAGCATGGGAATGGACATCATTGGACCGATAATGTCACGCCCCGATTTCGGCTATTCGATAATCGTCCCCCGGGCGTGATGCCGTGCACGCGTAGGGCGCGCGTGCACAAGGCCTTAGGCATAAGGATATTCTTTAGAACAATGCAACAGAGTGGACATATAAGATAACACAAGGTTGAGGCATAGAAAAGTTTCTCTTTTATTCATAATGAACATCTTTTTACATTGCTTGACTCAAAAGTATAAAATGCCCACGGGCTTACAGACTTGGACGCAAAATGAGATAGCCGATCCATACATTATGTCCCTTTTACATAGATTCAAAAACACAAAATCCACCTTGGGTGCGAGTAAGCACCATCGCCTTAGCGATATTCAGCAACGGAGATAGTGAAAGGCTTCTTAGCTTGAGCCTCCAAAAGTCTTGGCCACGAACCGCCAAGGATCCCAAAAGTTCGGAGTGAGCTTCAGTTCCTCGCCGCGTCGCCTTGCGCCGGGGAACCTGCTACAACGAGGGTCAGTACTTCGGAAAGTACTGGTGAAGGCTAGCTGCTCAACTTTACCAAGCTCAAGAGATATGATCTAATGAGTATGCTACAATTATTTTCTTAGGTGGGTTTCTATTCTTGCCTAATTCCGATTTCATTTAACAGGTATGCAAGAACAAAATAATATAACTTCACATGCCACCGTTCGGTGACTTTACCTGTCCCGTCTGAACCACCTGTACAACTTACCATAGCCTTCCCTGTCACGAAGACATAGTTAGTCTGCACAGTTTAAATATACACAACATCTCTTGGTTGGACGGGGGATGGATCGGCTGACATTCCGCCTCAGGTAGCTAGCCTTTGGCGGACGCACGGACCCATCCAAGCGCTAGGACTACACTAGCAAATGTTCTACCCAGGTCGAAGCGGTCCCGGTGCCCCGGCGACCGTTCGTAGAACGTTACCCCTTGTATACAAGTTTGTCCAACACCCACCCACCAAACCCATAGTTAACGCCTAAGAATTTAAAGAAACGGCATGTACGGAACCGCTTTACTGTGCTACCACAATCGACCAACAAGTTATATTCAATAACATTTAGCAGTTTAAAGAAGAATAACTTGTGCTATAAATAAGTGCCGATCAATTATTGTACTCAACGAACGTGCATGCATCAATAAATTTATGCAAGGTTCTGAATGACAAGCAATGAATGTTCCAAGCCTACTTTTTATCTTTTCATTCAACTTTATATATATTTGGTATCGTTTGAATGAATGCACGACTGAGTCAATCTTTATTATGAACGGAGCCCTTGGAAAGAAGGTGCTTATCGAAATAGAGCCACTCACAAGTTTGTTGAATAGGAAGAAGAAGGAGAGGTCCCTAAGACTCCGCTCGCGCGTCGTCTACACGACCACCTGCACGCACCAACGGATGATCAATACCTCCTGCTTCGGTCTCCAAGGGTCGATACGAAATGCGAAATCCTAAGAACGAAAGCAATGAAATCCATTGAAACCGTTCAAGAAAACGCAAGTCATAAAACCAACAAGAAAGCATCCAAGCGGCACGAAAACGGACAAGAAACCAACGCAACGGAAAGGCCCCTCTCGACTCTGCCGCCGAGTCCATCCTCGAGGCACAGTCCGTTGTATATGGGACCTGATTCCGAAGAAACCAATCCATAACGAGGAAAGGATCTTAATTCAATCTGTCCCGTTCGGACGGTCGTAAGTATTCCTTGGCCGCGCTCCCCGAATAGGGGGAACGGGGCATTACATCATAACCATCCAAAAGAAAGTTTCGTCCCGAAACTTAGGAATAGAACCTACCCCTAAGGAATAATGAGGGGAACCTTTCCCTCATATCAGCTTCAAGTTCCCAGGTCGACTCCTCGACCGAATGGTTCCGCCACAGGACGCGCACTAGCGAGACGGTTCGGTTCCGCAACTGCTTCTCTTTACGATCCAAAACTTGGACAGGCTCTGCTGCGTACGACAAGTCCGCTTGCAGATTCAACTGACCCAAGTCGACTATGTGGTTCGGGTCGTGTACAAACTTTCTCAGCTGTGAAACGTGAAAAATATTGTGTACTTCTGATAGGGCAGGCGGCAAAGCAACTTGGTAGGCGACCGGAGTAACCCGTTTGAGAATTTCAAACGGTCCAACAAATCTTGGACTTAACTTTCCTTTTACTCCGAATCGCATAACTCCGCGCATAGGCGAGACTTTCAAGAACACATGATCCCCTTCAAAGAATTCAAGGGGGCGACGTCGAGCATCGGCATAACTCTTTTGTCGGCTTTGTGCTGTCTTCAACCGTTCACGAATCAACCGAACTTTTTGTACGGTTTGTTCAACCAGCTCCGGCCCTAGGATTTGCCGTTCTCCGACTTCGTCCCAGCAGATTGGTGACCTACACTTCCGCCCATACAAAGCCTCGTACGGAGCCATCTCGATGCTGGACTGATAACTATTGTTATATGCAAATTCCGCCAGCGGCAGGTAGACGTCCCAACTTGACTTCGAATCGATCACGCAGAGGCGCAACATGTCTTCTAGTATCTGATTCACTCGTTCCGTCTGACCATCGGTTTGTGGATGATAGGCTGAGCTAAACTTCAACTTGGTCCCCATCGCCAGCTGAAGACTCTCCCAGAAACGCGAGATGAATCGCCCGTCCCGATCTGATACTATAGAAACTGGCACTCCATGCAGCCGGACTATCTCGTCAAGGTAGGTCTGGGCGAGGCGATCGGCGCTCCAAGTACTTTTGATGGCAAGGAAGTGTGCAGACTTGGTTAACCGGTCGACGATAACCCAGATCGCGTCGTTCCCCCGTTGCGTCCTTGGCAGGCCAACAATGAAATCCATGCAGATGTGCTCCCACTTCCATTCCGGGATAGCAAGATTTTGCATCTCTCCGCCCGGCCTCTGATGCTCTGCTTTCACCCTTTGACAGGTTATGCATTGGGACACAAAGAGTGCAATATCTTTCTTCATGCCTTGCCACCAGAAGGTCGTTCGGAGGTTTTTATACATCTTCGTGCTCCCGGGATGGATCATATAGGCTGCGTAATGAGCTTCCGCAAGGATCTCCTTTCTAAGTTCTGAATCATCGGAGACGCATAGCCTTCCTCTCACCCGCAATGCCCCATTTTTATCAACTGCAAAGTCCTTCGCCTTCCCCGCTAGAATCTGCTCGTGCATTTTCTTTAGGAAAGGGTCATCTTTCTGAGTAGATGTGACCCGCTCTATTAGGTTGGGTACGAATCGCATTTGAGCGACCCGCGCGCCACGATATCGAATTCGGAGTTCGATGCCCATCTCTTCTAAGTCCCTTCGTAACCTGCGATCGACTGACAGAGATCCAACGAAGATCCGACTCAGAGCATCCGCTACAACGTTCCCTTTTCCAGGTGTGTAGTCTATCGTCAAGTCGTAATCTTTTATCAATTCTAGCCAACGGCGCTGACGAAGGTTGAGGTCCGTCTGGGTGAATAGGTACTTCAAGCTCTTGTGATCAGTATAAATTCGGCAAGGCACTCCATAAAGGTAGTGTCGCCACAATTTCAGGGCAAAGACAATTGCCGCTAACTCCAGGTCGTGTGTAGGATAATTTTTCTCATGCTTCTTCAGTTGCCTGGAGGCATAGGCTATCACTCGATCTCGCTGCATAAGTACACACCCCAAACCTTGCCCGGACGCGTCGCTAAATATTTGGAATCCCGAGATCTCGTCTGGTAATGCAAGTAACGGGGCAGAGGTGAGACGATGCTTTAACTCTTTAAACGAAGCTTCGCAGTCGGCGGACCACTCAAACGCGACTCCCTTTTGTGTGAGGCGAGTCAGAGGTAATGCAAGTTTGGAAAAATCCTTCACGAACCGTCTGTAGTAGCCCGCTAGCCCGAGGAAGCTTCGAATCTCGCTAACGGATGCAGGTCGCTTCCACTCGACAATGGCCTCCACCTTCTTCGGATCGACTGAGATGCCTCCCGCAGAAATGATGTGCCCGAGGAAAGATACACTACTTAGCCAGAATTCACACTTACTCAGCTTAGCATATAGCTGGTTGTCCCGAAGAGTTTGTAGCACGGTCCGCAAGTGCTCTGCATGTTCTTCCTCACTCTTCGAATACACCAAGATATCATCGATGAATACTACTACAAACTTATCGAGGTAGGGCCGGAACACAAGGTTCATCAAACTCATAAAGGCAGCGGGGGCATTGGTTAGTCCGAACGGCATCACCAGGAACTCATAATGGCCATAGCGAGTTCGAAAAGCTGACTTTGGCACATCGTCTTGCTTGATCTTTAGTTGGTGATAGCCCGAACGGAGATCAATTTTAGAGAATACCGTGGCAGCCTGCAACTGATCGAAAAGATCGTCTATTCTTGGAAGAGGATACTGGTTACGAATGGTTGCTTTATTCAATTCTCGATAGTCGATGCAGAGCCGCAACGAGCCATCCTTTTTCTTCACGAATAGTACTGGGGCACCCCACGGAGATACACTAGGCCGAATGTATCCTCGATCTAGCAAGTCTTGCAACTGTACTTTAAGCTCTTTCAATTCTGCCGGGGCCATTCGATACGGTGTCTTGGAAATTGGTCGAGTTTCTGGGAACGTGTCTATAGTAAACTCTGTCTCTCGATCGGGCGGCATGCCTGGCAACTCGTCGGGGAACACATCAGGAAAATCCGCCACAACGGGGATAGACTCAACGTTTGCGCAATCTTGCCGAGTGTCTCGAACGGACGCTAAGTATCCTTCGCAGCCGGAGTGAATCATCCGTCGAGCAGACATTGCTGAGATCACCATACAGGTATTCGACGCTTTCGACTCAGGACTGCACGTGAAGCAAAACTCGGTCTCGTCGGGCAAACGAAATACTACTTCCTTTTTCGCACAGTCGATTGTAGCTGAACAAGCGCCGAGCCAATCCATCCCCAGAATAAGATCGTAGTCCCTTATGTCTAGAACTATCGCATCTAATGACAATCTTCGTCCCCCGATGCAAATGTTACCTTCACGACAGACTAAGCGAGCCGATAGATCTACTCCCGAAGGAGTGCTAACACTTAGGTTTAAGCCTAGCGGTGTCATAGGGAATGTGTGTTCGGCGGCAAAATCTGCCGAAATGAAGCTATGTGTTGCACCAGAATCAAACAATACTCGAGCAGGTACATTATTAAAAAGTAATATACCTGACACCGTCGTGTTCGACGCGAGTGCCTCGTCCCGAGTCAAGGCATAGACTCGGCCCTGAGCGTTTTGCGGTGCCTGGTTTGCTCGTTGAGTTTTCCCCTGACCCTGAGGCTCTTGGTTTTGTTGATGCTGCTGCTCTTGCCCGCTAGCACGACAGTTCACTGCCATGTGGCCCTGACGACCGCACTTAAAGCATGAACCATTGAACACCCGACAGTTCCGTGCGATGTGTCCTGTACGATTGCATCGGTGGCAGACGGCTTCGTTACCCCTTCCCGGGTTTGCTCCCTGTTTACCGCCGTTATTGGGGCGCTTCTGCGCGTTGTTTCCTCCTGTGTTGGCATGACGCTTGTGATTGTTATTTTGCACAGCGCCGGTGCGAACTGGAGGATACTGCGACTCAAGGGACAGTGCATGATTCAAGGACTCCCGCATGGTACGATATTGAGTCACTACGACGTGAGCACGGATAGAAGGTCGTAGTCCGAGCTCGAACTTTCTTGCACGACTTTCGGCATCGGCGAGCTGAGACTTGGCAAATTTTGCAAGTCGGTTGAATTCTGAAGCGTATTGACGTACCGTCATGTCCCCCTGCTTCAGTAGGGCAAACTCGTCTTCCTTTTCGCGACGGACGGCGGGTGGAAGGTATTCCTCCACGAAGGCCTTGCGAAACACGGACCAGGAGATAGCCGTTGTGCCACCTTCACTCAGAATAGCTTGCTTGTGCACATCCCACCAATCATGTGCATTTTGTCGGAGCTGAAGCTGAGCACACGCTACCTTCTTGGTCTCGTCTAGGCACAGCGCTTCGAAGTGGTCCTCCAACTCGACCAGCCAGTCCATCGCTAAGGAAGGGTCCTCGGTGCCTTTAAACGTAGCACGGCACATCTTCTTGAATTCTGATATTGAGACGATTGACCCGTTCTCGCCTGAGGGTAAGGTACCCTGAGAATTCTGCGGTCCGGTGGCTTCAGCAACTATAGGCACGGTTGCGGGGGCGGATGCAGAATGATTGTTGGCGACCATATTCGTCACCATTGTTTGCAGACTATTCATCTGCTTCTGCTGTGTATCCGCCTGAAGTCGCTGCGCCACGAATTGAGCTTCAATCCGCGACTCAAACTGACTCTGCCGTAGTTCAGCTTGTTTCTGTTGCGTCTCCATCAAACGCATCATTCGTTCGAACGGATCGGCAGAGGGTGCGGCAGCTGGACTCCCAGAGCTGCCCGAGGTGCCTGAACTACTCGCTTGCACTTGCGCCACCATCTGCGCTTGTGCACCCGGCTCGGAAGTCGTTCCTTGAAAGGAAAGTAACTTGTATTAGTCTCAAGGTATATTATGGACTCACTGTATGAAACGTATCTCATTTTGGCCAAGCGATTTCAAGGGTCTACTCGAAAGGAACAAGGTCCTCTTTAGAAACTTTCTTGTGAGATCAAAGGATCTGAAGCATGCTCTGATACCAATATGTCACGCCCCGATTTCGGCTATTCGATAATCGTCCCCCGGGCGTGATGCCGTGCACGCGTAGGGCGCGCGTGCACAAGGCCTTAGGCATAAGGATATTCTTTAGAACAATGCAACAGAGTGGACATATAAGATAACACAAGGTTGAGGCATAGAAAAGTTTCTCTTTTATTCATAATGAACATCTTTTTACATTGCTTGACTCAAAAGTATAAAATGCCCACGGGCTTACAGACTTGGACGCAAAATGAGATAGCCGATCCATACATTATGTCCCTTTTACATAGATTCAAAAACACAAAATCCACCTTGGGTGCGAGTAAGCACCATCGCCTTAGCGATATTCAGCAACGGAGATAGTGAAAGGCTTCTTAGCTTGAGCCTCCAAAAGTCTTGGCCACGAACCGCCAAGGATCCCAAAAGTTCGGAGTGAGCTTCAGTTCCTCGCCGCGTCGCCTTGCGCCGGGGAACCTGCTACAACGAGGGTCAGTACTTCGGAAAGTACTGGTGAAGGCTAGCTGCTCAACTTTACCAAGCTCAAGAGATATGATCTAATGAGTATGCTACAATTATTTTCTTAGGTGGGTTTCTATTCTTGCCTAATTCCGATTTCATTTAACAGGTATGCAAGAACAAAATAATATAACTTCACATGCCACCGTTCGGTGACTTTACCTGTCCCGTCTGAACCACCTGTACAACTTACCATAGCCTTCCCTGTCACGAAGACATAGTTAGTCTGCACAGTTTAAATATACACAACATCTCTTGGTTGGACGGGGGATGGATCGGCTGACATTCCGCCTCAGGTAGCTAGCCTTTGGCGGACGCACGGACCCATCCAAGCGCTAGGACTACACTAGCAAATGTTCTACCCAGGTCGAAGCGGTCCCGGTGCCCCGGCGACCGTTCGTAGAACGTTACCCCTTGTATACAAGTTTGTCCAACACCCACCCACCAAACCCATAGTTAACGCCTAAGAATTTAAAGAAACGGCATGTACGGAACCGCTTTACTGTGCTACCACAATCGACCAACAAGTTATATTCAATAACATTTAGCAGTTTAAAGAAGAATAACTTGTGCTATAAATAAGTGCCGATCAATTATTGTACTCAACGAACGTGCATGCATCAATGAATTTATGCAAGGTTCTGAATGACAAGCAATGAATGTTCCAAGCCTACTTTTTATCTTTTCATTCAACTTTATATATATTTGGTATCGTTTGAATGAATGCACGACTGAGTCAATCTTTATTATGAACGGAGCCCTTGGAAAGAAGGTGCTTATCGAAATAGAGCCACTCACAAGTTTGTTGAATAGGAAGAAGAAGGAGAGGTCCCTAAGACTCCGCTCGCGCGTCGTCTACACGATCATCTGCACGCACCAACGGATGATCAATACCTCCTGCTTCGGTCTCCAAGGGTCGATACGAAATGCGAAATCCTAAGAACGAAAGCAATGAAATCCATTGAAACCGTTCAAGAAAACGCAAGTCATAAAACCAACAAGAAAGCATCCAAGCGGCACGAAAACGGACAAGAAACCAACGCAACGGAAAGGCCCCTCTCGACTCTGCCGCCGAGTCCATCCTCGAGGCACAGTCCGTTGTATATGGGACCTGATTCCGAAGAAACCAATCCATAACGAGGAAAGGATCTTAATTCAATCTGTCCCGTTCGGACGGTCGTAAGTATTCCTTGGCCGCGCTCCCCGAATAGGGGGAACGGGGCATTACAGATAAGCCCACCTTCGTCTAAGGGGCCTTTATTCAGAACGGCCGTGGGTTTGGATGGCGAGGATGGTGCTGATGGAATTATTCTGAGATATCCCACCTTCGTCTAAGGGACACCCTTACTGGAAATACACCACTCTCTGGTCTATGGGAGCGAAGCGGTCCTTCCTCTCGAGATCCAGATCCCTTCACTTCGAGTGACCCTTTACCACCGGCTTACCATCGACGACAATCACCGTCGACGGCCACAGAAATTAGAAGCACTCGATAAAAAATGGCTCTTAGCTCAACAACGCATAGAGTTGTATCAAGCACGTCTCTCTGGATCCTTCAACAAATAGGTAAAACAAAGTATGTTCCAAGTGGGTGACCTCGTCTTAACAGTAAGAAGATCCATGGTTATGACCCACAAGACAGCAGGCAAATTTTAACATAAATGGGAATGCCCATTCATCATGGAAACAGTATTTTCCAACGGCGCTTACCGGTTGGCGAAATCCAACGAAGACTTGCTCATGATGCCCATCAACTGCAAGTTTCTCTAAAAGTACTACGTCTAAATTAGACTGGTATTCCTCTATCACCAAACTACATCATATCTTCTTAGGTGATGGTTCATGTCCAAAGGACCTCTAGACCGTCGCTCTAATACACTACTCCGGTGGAGTTTGCCACGTCCATATTACCTCTGAGCAAACATCCCAGATCTTGGCTATCGATCATCGCGTTCATATTACCTCTGATATCGGTTGTCATTTCCACTTACCATCCTTACTCACCAAGGTACGCCAGCGGTGCTAAGTCCACAAAAACGGTTACGTCCATATTACCTCTGGCAGGGCTTGTCTCAAACCTATTAATTGTACTAACATACGCAAAAAAGTAATGGGTTCACAAAACCTATCACGTTCATATTACCTCTAATAGAGTTTGTTTTCTGAATTTATTATTTGCACTCAACATGCGCAACAAATAATAAGTCCACCCAAAAAAGATTTCCCAGTATGGTACACCATGTCCTTCGCACCTCTGATTAAAACTTTCGGATTGGCTATCGATCATCACGTCCACAAGACCCCTGATATCGATCCCCGTCTAAACTTATCATCCGTACTCACCAAGGCACACCGGCGGTTTTAAGTCCACAAAATTGCCGCATCCATATCACCTCTGGCAGAACTTATCTCGAACTTATTACTTGCACCTTCGTGCACAAGAAGTAATAGGTCCATAAAAAATCTCCCAGCGGGATACCCACAATGGAAATGAATAATTCAAATCCACACTTCCTTTTTTCCAGTGGAGAAAAAGTTAGTTCAAGTCCACATTTTCTTTGAACTACGTCTCTCCACTATCCCCACAAAATCATATTTTGCCATGTCCATATTATCTCTGGCATGGCTTGTCTCAAATCTATTACTTGTACTAAAATGTGCAAAAGGGTAATAGGTCCACCAAAATCCTCCGGTGGGATATCCCTAAAAAAATAGCTACGGTATGATGTTGCATTTATATTACCTCCAGTACAATACCCAAAAGCCCACAACACATTCTGAAAAAGGAGAGAGACGTCATTAATTAATATTCAAGATCATGAGTACATATGATGGAAATCCATTATATTCAAGGATTTTTATTAGTATTCAAGGTCATGAGTACATATGATAGAAACCTGTTTTAAAGGTTTTCTACTAAGTCTCGCTGATACAAAACTTTTTCATTAGAAGCGTCCCTCCATGCTATCGTCCCTACTGGCACAAGTCGGGCCCAACAGCAGAGCTCAAGGCTTTCTGGCTCACTACTCCACAGTGCAAACCTCAGTATATAAAAAATCTATGATGATAGATAGCAAGGAAAGAGTAGGAGCAAGCGCTCTACGACTATGCGAAAAAATCGATGACATGAATGATAATTAATCCAAATCTTGTCATCGACCCCGCAGCCTCCTGGTCGATAGAGAACCACATAAAGGAGGAGAAAGCAACTGACGCGCTGCATGAACAAGAAAAGCTTAGCGCATGATGCAGGATGTTCGTTCTAGTCTCCTAGATTAGTTCTTGCCGAACTAACCGCGTCTCCTGAAGAAATGTCGCATAAGGTGGGTTTTTATCCCGAACAACGGGTGTCTCCACCATGAGCATCACGAGCGAGGACCGGACCTGCAAAAATAAGATATGCATTAGTCTCAAGCGAAGATCGCATAAAGACACAACTACCATACACTATTGCCCGGCCATAGCGATGCATGACCTAGTCTATATCTGCGAGCAATAGGAGGTCTCATCCATGCGGTAAAGCAAAAGATAGAGATATGCACGCATGAAAGCAGATGACCCCCCTATGTTACGCCCCGGTCCCGCAGGGCCGTTCGTCCTCGCTTGGGTCCTTACGGAACCGATCGTCCTCGCACGGGCGTGATATCGTGCAAGCCTAAAGTGCACTTGCACAAGGCCAAATCTTGAACAAGGGCAAGTAAGCTATTCAATACTGAAGCAGCGGCACACATATTGCAGAAAAGTAATGAACACAATGGCACATAAAAAATAAGCTCTTTATTGATAATCGAAAGTGTTACAAGCGGCTCATGGCCGAGGTTACAGATCGCTCAAGCACTTTTCTCCCAATTACAATGACACCGTTCCATACATTATGTCCCTCTATATAAAAGTAGCTCAACTCGATACGGCTCAAGGCATCGACTCCAGATTTCTGGTTCCTTGGGATGAGGCACGGCTATCGCTTCCTCGGACGGACAAGCACCTGAGAACAAGCAAACTGTTGGTGGGTCAGCACTTTTATAAGTACTGGTGAGTATAAACAACTGAACAGAAGCTACACCCCCTGAAACCCACACTAAGTAATCATGTGGCAAAATATTGTATTACTAGTGATCTTGCTACTTTTACCTAAGTTCATTTCATGCAGCTCAGAACTAGTCAGATTATATCTTTTGAAAACACAAGTTGGAAACCAGTTTTGCATATTCGATACTCAAGCATTCAAGCAACTATAAGGGACAGTGTCCTCATCGTGCAATGCGCAGCATGTATTGTGCAACATAACCAACTCTTGGGGCAAAGCTTAACTAGCAAACTGATCACCTCAAATCAAAGCAAGCATATCAAGTGGACTGTCATTCATTCAAGCAATTAAGGCAACATATCTATATGATTTTGGTTCCCGAAAAACTCAGGATCGGTAGCGATAATCCAGCTAACCAATGACTCACATACTGGTACTATTAGCAGCTGTGACCAAGGTTCAGCTCTGCACTAACAGCCATTGTCCAACCGATGCGAATACATGAAGCACTAATAGAAACTCAATGATGCAGACTAAATGAACAAGCAGGCTATACATAAACTCATTTTATTTTTTACCCACGGCCGAGCGGCTTTCCCTGCAGCAGACACACAAGTTAGTAACAATTTGCATAACATGATGTATACAGTTCTCTAGTTTCCTGTTCGTTCCTGCATCAAACAATTAGGTATGCAAGAAGGCTAGCCTAGCATGCGCCCTAACTATATGATGGCCCCCTCCACGGGATTAGCAGTTGGGACATACAAGCCCATCTCACTAATAAACGGATCTACCCTCCCGTAAGTAAGGTGTTTTATGCCTCAGGGTATCTAGATCTCTCCTAGGCCGAACGATCCCAGTGCCCCAGGAAACGCTCGAGAGATGACCTTGTGCACAAGTTGTCCTGACCAAATGCGTGAGTACAAGCTCCTATCAATACCAGATAATGCACATAATCCAGAACAAGCAAGCAAACACATCTATCAAGTCCATATAGTCGAAGCTCACTCTCTCAATACACTTGCCTAATAGCCACACCCTCCCATAAGTAAGGTTTTTAAGCCTCAGGGTGAACTATTAGTCTAGATGCACAAGTTCACGCCATTCACCAAGTTCTATCTCTTGACAAGCAATCAATGAAGCATGTTCAAGCCAAACTAACTCATTAAACAAGTAACAAGCAAGAACAGTTCTTATAATTCTAGCATGCAATTCTATCTCCTTGGACAAGCATTCAAGTATTCCAATCTAGCATACGATATCAAGAATAAGTACAAGCAATATTTTTACTCTTTCTTATTGGCATGGCAGCAGTTCGTTCAATAGCGGTGTCTGTGTGACTAAGCATGCAATAGTTCTCACATCTCCTTTGCATAGCAATGGTTCTATCTCATATCAGACAAGCATTTCCAGTTCTCTAGTTAGGCAAGCAAGCAGATTCATTTCAATGATAAGCTATGTGAGTTCTCTTATTAAGCATGCTGAGGCAGGTTCTATCATTCTTCTTATGAAACAATCTTCTTAAGCAATCAAGCATTCAAAAACTCAGATTCATTATTAAGGCATGCGAGAATCAGAGAATGCAGTTCTGTCCACTCACATTGATTAATCGGTCGAGAACTCTCCGAGAAGACTTCTGTTCGAGCAAGCAAGGCGATATCACTTGTACATAGCGCCTACGCAGAGCGGGGCGCTACACCCTACTCATGCGGCCATGCCATAACTCGGCACGCGTGTTACGGAAGAGTACTCGTTAGTATGGCAGAGGACTGTGCATGCCCAAGACGAGTTTCCTGCAGCAAGACGGTGTACTGGTGCCTTTGTGTCCTTCACAGTCCAGTGTAAAAATGGCGGTACTAGCCTACCTCCAAGCAAAATATCCGGATCAGGAGGCCATGGAGGGAGACTACCCCTAACAAACTCTTCGGCGAGGAGAGCCGCAGCCTTCGACATCCTTCATAGAAAAAAGATGAAACAAAGCAAGGGGATAAAAGTTCTCTTTCTTCCCCTGACTGCATATTTATAGACTCCAAAATCGCATGAAGGGATCGAGACAATGAACCGAGCGGTTAATGAGATGAACCTAATACCTCGATCCACATGATCCTTTTTTATCTCCTCGAAAACCGACGCCTTGAGCCCCGTGTTAGGAGACAGCGTAGAATCCCATGAGATCCGCACGAAGATAGAATCAAATCTCACTATTTAATGCAGATTTGACAGCATGGCAGAGCCCTCTATGCGACAACCTCTACATGCGTCAATATGAAAAAAATAGACAATTAATGCATGCTGAATTCATGCTTCTCATTCAAAGTATTCCAGACTTAGCCAAGTCTGAAAACTTTGAAGGGGGTCTTGTAGAAGCATGAAAATCCTCCCATGCGCTCCAGTTTACAATCAACAAATAAGTAAGGTACACATAACTGCAGTGGGTGTATAATAACAGTGGACGCATGACGTCCTCGGACAGACCGAGACGCATACCGTCCTGTGACGCATCGTTCCTACATTCACATCAAAGCATTTATGACTTTGAAAAAATAGACAGTCATTCTGACAGCCTCGAATCCTGCACCGCTGATGGAAATTCGTGCTGACAATTGCGTCATAATTACTTTTGATAGTATACAGCTGTTCGAACATCACGAAGGCAAAAAACGACAAAAGATCCATGCGTCTTTGGCCCAATGTGTCCCAGACTCCATGCGTTTCATGCATCCCTGGCCCAATGGGTCTGGCCCAATGCGTCCCAAACTCCATGCGTTCCATGCTTCTCTAGCCCAATGTGTCCCAGACTCTATGTGTTCCATGCATTTCTGGCTCCATACGGTATCAACTCCATGTGGCTTCGACTCCATATGGTTCACATATGAGGCCTAAACGACCACAGAATAGGGCGATCGCATAAAACCTCCTGACACAGACTTCGATATCTGTCAGAAGTTCTGACACCCCATCCGTCACCCTGAGATATTTCGAAATCCGTGCAGACGATGACTCATAAAAAGATAATAAGTCACGTTAGTGCATTAATTGCCTCAACAAACGGGTTATGTCACGTGTCTTACGTATGCGGCTTTGACATCATGCGGCCAGATCGTCCACCTGACCAAGCCCATACAAGAGGACGCATGTGGGTACAAGACCCATGCAGCCTCGTCCACATACGGTCAGAGGGTCATTCCGACTAAGACCAACAAGAGCTTCTATGCGACTACAATAGTATGTGGCTCTCATCTCACATGATTTTTTGTTACAACCGAAGATGATTTCTCGCACAATTAGGGGAGACCGAGCGTCCAATTGACCTAGTTAAGCGCACAACATCCTCGAGATCTCTTCAAACAGAAAATCCTAACCGAACCCACGTGGCGGCCTGCCCACACCATGCGGCTACCGTTGCGGCCGCATCCAGCTGAAGGAGCCTCATGCGACCACCAAGCACGGAAATATGAGGCACCTATAACACGGCTATAAATAGCAGGGTACTACCCCTATACGGGAAGGTTGGGTATCTGCAAATTCATACTAGAACCAAGGAGAGAGGTTTCTGCGTTCGAATCGTCCACGGAGTAAAGAGATGTGCTACACTCCTAACCCTCCATCGTCACCCTCCTCCCCCCCCCCCCGATCAAAATAAATTTGTACTTAGATTGTCTCTTAGGACTCTACTCTGTACTCTCAAGTTTGTTAATCAAAATCAAGTCCTCTTAGTTCTTCCTTTTGATTTAAATGGCAAACACTTACCAAGGCTCGTTTTTAGAGATTGCTTTTACCTCGGTTAATTTTTACCCTTAAGCAAGCAATTCATGTTTTTGCAATATTTACTACAAGATTCCAAAGTAAACAAGAAAGTTAGATAACCATAATCGATACAAAATAATCTATCAACAATCTACACAACAATTGAATATATGTATACTTAATCCTTTAGAATAATCCTAAATTAGATTGGATGAAATTTAATATATAAATATATATACTAACTTCAAACTTATTCCATCTCAAAATAATCATTGAAGAGTATATAATCCTTATTTTTAACCTTTATATATTAATATTAGGTCACCATAGTGTATGTATACTTGTAATTACTTATTTCAACTACAAATTGAGACAAAACGAGCTAATTAATCATATATAATAAATCTGGACAAATTTAATATATATAAAATTTTATGAAATAAACCATCCCTTGATGTATTTCTCAAGAGAATAAATTAATCTACATAGAGGTGTTTATGAAATATATATTCTAAAGCTATACTTATAGACATTTAGTTAAATTCATAAATGAAATGATCTTTCCATCTAGATTTTATAGTGCTTTTAAAATCTACTCTATACATGCTCTTGTATATATATATATATATATATATATATATATATATATATATATAGACAAGCACAAGTACAAGCATTTATATTTGCAAATTCTTTAAATCATAACTTGTATGTATTCTCCTAAGCTTTAAGCTTCTCAAATTCATAACCTCTTATGAATATTACTCCTAAAAGTATCACATATCTCTACTCTTATAATGAGGCTTTAAAACTGCTCAAAAGTGAGCCGTCTAAGCCGTTTGTAAATACTCAACCATTTATTTAAAAATTAATATTACATAAAAAATTGTTGGAAAAAATAAATTTATTATAAATAACTTTATGAGGAATCGAACTTGACCAACCAAGAAGAATACCTCTCACCATAACCACATGATCTAGAAAAGGTGTTTGATTATAGATATATAATATTTTATAGTTAAACAATTAGTTAAAATTTATTTATTTTTAATTTTTACTTACGTGAGAATATATGTACAACTTAGACGACTAGAATTTTTAAGAATTTTTATAAATAGTAGAAATATATCTATAATAAATTATAATTAAAATATATTTAAAATTTTAAACTATTTTATAGTAATATTTGAAAATTTTATTTTACGTGCAACGCACATGCATATATATATATATATATATATATATATATATATATATATATATATATATATATATATATATATATATATATATGATAAACAATTATGAGATTTTATTGCGATATTGTATACTATTATATATATATATATATATATATATATATATATATATATATATATATATATGTCACGCCCCAGTCCCAAAATACCGAGGGACCAGACACGTGGCAATTGCCAGCAGTACGCACCGATGGACAAACCCAATTTAATGGATCCATCAGGGCATACTTAAGCTGTAAAATCAAGTCTACGACAACAGGCACAACTAATCTCATCCACACAAGATATAAAATATGATCCACAGAATAAATAAGGAATGTAAATCATCAGCTAGTCTCAACAAAGTGCTTCGGGGAACAACCCGATAAATATCTGATACAATGGTTCAACAGACCCGAATATAAATGACTGAAATAAATAAATACAGAGCATGAGACATGGATGCTCAGAAAAAGTCTTCGGCTAACACCTCATCCTCGGATGGCGGTACAGCTCCTGGATCAGCTTCTGCTGCGGTCCCGTATACCTCGGGATAGATCTCGTCCTCAAATCCTGGGGACATAATTCGGATCCAGGTCCTCAGGGGTCATAGCAAGGTACAGAAAATATACAAGCCAAAATATAAACAGTGCAGCAATAATAAGATAAATAGGGTAAGTATGTAACCATCTATGTGAAATGCAAGATGAGAACATCACGAGTACTCAGGCTGAGCCACTACAAGCTCTGTGTCGGGGAGCCGGTAGCGGTAATAACCGGTAGTGGGTCTAGATCTGCTCCGAGAAACCTCGCGATAATAGAAGATATATATATAAAACAGCCTGTAGCCTGTGTGTCTCTCCCCACCCAATGTAACCACGCATATCATGACCATAACGTCTCATGTCCATGTCAAGCGGGATCATAGCTAATGCAACAAGTCATAATGTATCTAAGAATAAAATATCCATGTCAAGTCCTGTATCCTATACAGAATCACCACGAATATCTCGGGAAGATCATGTCTCATGAGTAGTGCCAAGTGTCCTGGGTCAAAGTGTACTTGGTAAGACAAGTACGAGAATATAAAGTGTCACGAATGTCCATCTCTAGATGACAATACCCAACACCGCTTACAGTGTTGGCACCCGACTAATAATCGGACGCTAAGTGCGTCACATGGTCCTAGGTTAAGCATGCACAGCAATATAATGAAGCAAGAAAAATATATAACAATACTGCAGAGTTTGGCAAGATACACTTGCCTGGTGTTTGAATACCAACAGTTGTCCCTGTATCAGTGGATCATATGGGTACTCCTCCAAAAGCTGTAATAAACATCACCAACAGTCTCAGAAGATATCAAATAGCTAGAAACGCCTGTCCTTAAGTCCAATTTGGACACAGGGGCAAAATTGACATTTTCGGGCCAAAGCGGGGTCCACATGTAGGCCACTTTGCACCGAAAAGCGTGTCAGGGTCAAAGGTCTCCAAATTCCTCAAACTCAGTATCAACAAGTCAGGAACGATAATACAAACCCAACGGAACTTCTAAAATTGGATTCCGATGAGCCGATCACAAAATCGCCCGTCAAGTGGAGCCTGTGGGGCCCACGATACACGATTTTGTCAACGTTCTCAGAATCGAACCAAACTTGGGTCACAGGACCAGCATATTGCTACGAGTCCGCTGGCGCAAGTTTTGTCTCGATCCGACGTGTGTACACAAAGTTACAGCGTATTCCAGAATGGTCGGATACGGGGCGTTGTCGGCGGATACGTGTTGATTCCGGGGTGCACGCACATCCGAATCGACTTCTGCGAAATCCCACACGTCCGTATCAACGACGCGCACATTTCGGGAAAGATCGCGTGCGACCAAGTCGTCCCGTTTGGCGGGGCGTACTCAGTTCCAGGGTGAAACAGGGCATTATTTTTTCCTGTTTTTGGATCGCGGTGTGCGATCACCACAGGACGCGATGCACCGAGCGAGTTGCACGGGGACCGAGAGGGTTATACAGTCTACGCGTTGCAACAGATGGAATCAAAAACGGAGTTACGAGGTGAGAGAAAATATTACCTGAACTGGGCTCCGAGAAGTCTGAATCTCACGTGTCCGAGGGTACGGTTCGTGTCCTGGTCGAGAGTTCCTGTGTTCGAGCGTCTGCCGTGAGTCCAGGCTAGGGTTCTGATCGAGACAGCGACGGGGCTTCGTCGGAGGGAGTCGGGCTCGGGGTCGGCGAGGTCGGGCCAGGGCGGCAGCTCTGCAACGATGGACGGAGCGAGTTCAGCCGCTGGCGGAGGCTCGGCGTCGTCGAGCTGCTGTGCTCGGGGAGATCGATGGATGATGGTTCGGGGGCGGCCTGGCGGTGGAGGCCTGGCGGTGGCGGCCTGGCGGCGATGACGAGGAAGGAGTCGTCGAGGGGTTCTGGTCGGGGAGTTCGGGAGCGTCGTTCGGGTACGACGGAGATAAGGGAGCCGACGGAGTCGAGCTGTCGTCGGGGTCTGAGGCGGCGGCGTCGGGAAGGATGAGAGGAGGGGGAGGATGTTGCAGCGGGCGGCGGAGATCAGGGGTACGGCGAGGTCGGCTGGGTCTCGAGGCGGGGGAGTCGAGTGGAGGGGACGGCGGCCTAGGGTTTCCGACGAGGCAGGTCGAAGGAAGATGACGGCGCGGCGGCTAGGGTTTCCGAGGGCGGGGCACGGATGTTGAGGCAGGGATTTATAGGAGTGAACAGTAAAACCGACGGCTAGGGTTTTGTCGGTTCGGGTTTGGGTTTCAGGATCCGACCCGACCGACCCGATAAGCTGGTTTGGTTCAGCCGGATTGGTTTAGTCTGGTTTGGTTCAGGTTTGGTTCAAGCTTAGTTCGGTTTATAAATCCAATAGTTTTTAGGGTTTTAACCGCGTTTCCGGAGTCCAATAAATACACAGAAAAATATCCTATGTCCGGTTTTCCATTTTATACCATAAAACATTATTTCCATAATATTTTAACATCAATAAACTGCATTTAAAAAAAATCCTTTGTTCACAATTACCTTGGTTCTTCATCCAGAAAAATACCGAAAAATCCGGGAAAAATTATATTAAAGTTATTCTGAAAAATAGGGTGTTTACAATCTTCCCTCCTTAAAAGGATTGCGTCCTCGCAATCAAAGAATAAGCTACTAAAGAAAGAATTATGGTGATTACAAGATTGCTTAGGTGATAACTGCCTCCGTGAATAAGTGAGGATAACGCTGGCGCATACTATCCTCTCGTTCCCAAGTCGATTCGTCAGGAGAATGATATTTTCATGCTACACGAACCAGTCTGATTGCCTGTCCCCGCAATGTCTTCTTACTGACGTCGAGGATGCCAACTGGTTGTTCTTCGTGTCTCAAGCTAGGGCCCACTGCGATCTCTGAATGATCGACTACGTGACTTGGGTCGGTCACGTACCTTCTCAGCTGTGAGACGTGGAATACGTCATGCACTCTCTCTAAGGATGGTGGCAATGCAAGACGATAGCCCACCTCACCAATGCGCTCTAGGATATCAAATGGCCCAATATACCTTGGGCTCAACTTGCCTCTACTCCCAAATCTAATAGTACCTCGAGTGGGCAAAATCCTCAAGAATACGTGTTCTCCTTCTTTGAACTCTAGGGGAAGTCTGTGAGTATCAGCCCAATGCTTCTGTCTGTCCTGAGCTGCTTGAAGATGATTCTGAATTTGTTTTACCTTCTCCACTGTCTGCGTTACCAATTTTGGACCCAGTATTTAACGTTCACCAACGTCACTCCAACATACTGGCGATCTGTACTTTCAACCGTATAATGCCTCGAATGGTGCCATCTGAATGATGGCCTGATAACTGTTATTGTAGGAGAACTCCACCAAGTGTAAATGATCTTCCCAAGATCCTCCAAAGTCTAGCATACACGATCGTAACATATCCTCCAAGATCTGAATGGTGCGCTCCGATTGGCCATCTGTCTGTGGATGGTAAGCTGTGCTGAATTTGAGTCTGGTGCCCAGACTCTCCTGCATGCTTCGCCAGAAATGTGATGTAAATCTCGAATCTCGATCCGATACGATACTAACCGGCACTCCATGTAATCTGACGATTTGTCGCATATACATGTCGGCTAGTACCTCTGTGGACTGTCCAACTCTAAATGGCAAGAAGTGTGCCGATTTAGTGAGTCGATCCACGATAACCCATACTGCATCTCTTCCGCTGGGGCTCCTTGGAAATCCTGTGACAAAATCCGTCGTGATATGTTCCCACTTCCATTCTGGTATAGGAAGCGGCTGTAACATACCTGCAGTCCTCTGATGCTCGGCCTTTACTTGCTGACAGACTAAACATTTAGCCACAAATCTTGCAATCTCCCTTTTCATTCCATGCCACCAATAATACTGTCTCAAGTCTCGGTACATCTTGGTTCCTCCTGGGTGAACAGAGTACATGGAGCTATGTGCTTCAGTCATTAACTCCTGTCTCAATTCTCTATTTGGAACATACAGGTGATTTCCAAACCTTAATGTCCCGTCTTCATGTATGCAAAGTCCTGTCTGCATGCCTGCTTCTGTCCTCTCTTTGAGTCTTCGGAATCTAGCATCGGTGGGCAATGCCTCTTTAATTCTTTCCACAAGTGACGACTTAATTTCAAGATTAGCCAGCAAGCCACTCTGTCCTGGTAAAACAACCTCTATCTGAAGTTCTTGTAGATCTCTCAATAACTCGGGCTGCATCGTCAAGAAATAAGCCGTAGGCTTCCTGCTGAGAGCGTCTGCTACAACATTCGCCTTTCCCGGATGATACTGCAGATCTATATCAAAGTCTACCATCAATTCCAGCCAGCGTCTCTGCCTCATGTTAAGTTCCTTCTGAGTATATACATACTTCAGACTCTTGTGATCTGTAAAGATTTCTACCTTCTCCCCATAAAGATAGTGCCTCCAAATCTTCAGTGCAAATATAACTGTTGCTAGCTCCAGATCGTGTGTTGGGTAGTTCTTCTCGTGGACCTTCAACTGTCTCGATGCATAAGCAATGACTTTGCCATGTTGCATCAAAACACATCCTAGTCCGCTCCCTGATGCATCACTGTAAACCACAAAACCTCCTGACCCCGAAGGAAGAGTCAAGACAGGTGCCGTTGTTAATCTTCTCTTCAATTCTTCAAAAGCCTTCTGGCAGTCTTCTGTCCATATAAACTCCTGGTCTTTACGTGTCAGCTTCGTCATCGGTTCTGCAATCCTTGAGAAAATTTCTACAAACCTTCGGTAATATCCCGCAAGTCCGAGAAAACTTCTCACCTCTGCAACTGATGTGGGTGTAGGCCAAGTCTCTATTGCCGCAACTTTCTTTGGATCCACTGAAAGTCCTTCTCTTGAGATAATATATCCCAAGAAAGGCACTTTGTCCATACAAAACTCACACTTACTGAGTTTGGCATATAACTTCTCATGTCTCAAGGTCTCTAGCACGATTCTGAGATGCTCCTCGTGCTCTTCGTGGTTCTTGGAATATATTAGAATGTCGTCAATAAACACAACCACAAATTTATCCAAGAACTGATGAAAGACTCTGTTCATTAAACTCATAAACACTACTGGCGTGTTGGTTAAACCAAACGGCATTACCAAGAACTCATAATGTCCATACTTGGTCCTGAAAGCTGTCTTCGGTATGTCTTCCTTCCTTACTTTGATCTGATGATAGCCGGATCTAAGGTCAATCTTCGAGAATACCCTAGCACCACTCAATTGATCGAATAGATCATCAATGCGTGGTAAGGGATACCTGTTCTTGATGGTCACAGCATTTAGTGCCCTGTAGTCAATGTAAAACCTTACTGTTCCATCCTTCTTCGGCACAAATAATATGGGTGCTCCCCAAGGTAAAATACTAGGCTGGATAAAACCCTTCTCCAGAAGATCATCAACCTGTTCCTTCAACTCTACTAACTCCTTAGGTGCTAGCCGATATACTGATGAAGTGATAGGCTCTGCTCCTGGAGTTAAGTCTATTGTGAATTCTATTTTTCGATCAGGTGGTAAACCTGAAAGATCATCAGGAAATACATCCACAAATTCTGATATGACTCTTGGGTAACATGTCTCCCCTTCTACAGATAGTACCCTAAGAGTAGGCTGAACTCCTTGCTCTACTGCTCCTCGAAGAAACTCAAATTCTGTATGTGTAGGCGGTCTAAATATAACCCGCCCAAGTCGGCAATCAAGAGTTGCATGGTACTGACTTAACCAGTCCATACCAAGTACAACATCATAATCCGGCATGGAAAATATCAAAAATTAAGCTTGCATTTCTCTCCCACAGACTACTACATAACATGATCTACATACTTCACTAACCGGAATAATTCCACCTCCCGTAAGGATTCTCTTCATCTTCGGAAGGGGTGCGGTAGCTACTCTATGGGTGGCTACAAAGCTAGCTGCTATAAATGAATGTGATGATCCAGAATCAAATAAAGCTACAGCTAGTAATAAAGCTACTAAAATAGTACCTGCGATAACCTCGCATGAAGTAGCTTCTTCCTCAACAGCCAATGTGAATGTCTGTCCTCGTCCCTGAGCTGGACCTCTCTGCTGCTGTTGAGTCTGCTGAAATAGGGCTGCCTGCGGTGCCAGTGGTGGTCTCTGCTGGTAGCCTCCTGTAGCTGGTGGTCTGACTCCACCAACTCCTGCCTGCGGTGCTCCTACTGTTGGATAAGCTGGTCGTGGTGCAGGTAAAGCTAGTCTCGGTGCTCCGTCTCTGCGTTCAGAACAGTCCCTGGAAAAATGCTGGTTGGATCCGCAGCTCAGACATAGTCTCAACTTACGCCTGCATTCTCTCTCAATGTGTCCTACCTTGCCGCAGTGGTGACAAGTAGGAAGAGGTCTATCCCTAGGTGCTGCTTTCTCTGGCATACTCCTCTGGGATTGTTTTGTTGAATCCCCATGTGCTATCCTGGATGGTGCTGAGGTGATGGGCCTCTTCAGATTTGACTCTCTTCTAGTGACGCGCTCCATGCGTCGTGCTGCTGCAAGGACGTCGGTATAAGATGTAGGTGCGACCGAGCCAATCAATCTCTGGAGCTCGAATTTCAGTCCGTCAAAGAATTTCTCAGCTTTCTCTTCCTCTGTCGAGATCAAGGTTGGGGCGAAGCGACTTAGGCGAATAAATTCTGCGTTGTATTCTTCCACTGTCATATTGCCTTGGATAAGGCGGTTGAACTTATCTCTGAGCTCTGACCGTGCAACTGCTGGAATGTACATCTCTTGGAAGAGTCTGGAGAACTCTTCCCATGTGACTCGGTCCTGTCCGAGCCTTCTCTCTTCTGCTAACCACCAGTGATGTGCATTTTCAGTTAACTGCATTCTGACTGTAGTCATCCACTTCTCTCTCGGAAGTTCAGCTGCTTCCAACTGGTGCTGAACGTTCGTGAGCCATTCATGAACTTCCGTTGGCCCCTCTTTACCAGAAAATGTACGAGGCTTGAGATGACGAAAATCGGTGATAGATTCCATCGCTGATCGCCTCGCTGGTGGATTTTCCTGCTCCAATGCGGATACCAGGCTGGTTCTTAGATACTCTGCCTCCTGGCGATGGGCCTCTTGCTGAATCTGCTGCTGGGCTTGCATCATAGCATACGTCATCTGGAACATCTGTTGCCCGTCCATGGCTTGTCCTGGCGGGAAAACTGGCATCTGGGGAGTGAACTGTGGTGGAGGTGGGATATCATCTCTCCGGAACCTTGGATTAGGTTGTTCGGTTTGATCGCTCTGCGATGTCTGTCCTCCATTCCCTGGTGTCACTCCGTCTATATAAGTAACCACAGCGTCGTGTGGCGTATCCAATGGAATCGCATCTCCGTTCCTGGAATCCATTACTCTGCAACCAAAAGATAAACTATAAGAACGCACAGAGAAATCAACACAGGATGCAAATCAAGTAAAAATTCGAGTTCGATATAGAGTTCAAAAATGGTTCAAATAATGGATGAGATCCTATAACTTATCCTATCTTTAGGGCAGGCTTGTTCGGTCCCTAAGTTAAAACCGAACAATTTAGTCGTAGGACCTGCATGGGCCACCACAAAAACCATGTCACGCCCCAGTCCCAAAATATCGAGGGACCAGACACGTGGCAATGGCCAGCAGTACGCACCGATGGACAAACCCAATTTAATGGATCCATCAGGACATACTTAAGCTGTAAAATCAAGTCTACGACAACAGGCACAACTAATCTCATCCACACAAGATATAAAATATGATCCACAGAATAAATAAGGAATGTAAATCATCAAATAGTCTCAACAAAGGGCTTCGGGGAACAACCCGATAAATATCTGATACAATGGTTCAACAGACCAGAATATAAATGACTGAAATAAATAAATACTGAGCATGAGACATGGATGCTCAGAAAAAGTCTTCGACTAACACCTCGTCCTCGGATGGCGGTACAGCTCCTGGATCAGCTCCTGCTGCGGTCCCGTATACCTCGGGATAGATCTCGTCCTCAAATCCTGGGGACATAATCCGGATCCAGGTCCTCAGGGGTCATAGCAAGGTACAGAAAATATACAAGCCAAAATATAAGCAGTACAGCAATAATGAGATAAATAGGGTAAGTATGTAACCATCTATGTAAAATGCAAGATGAGAGCATCACGAGTACTCAGGCTGAGCCACTACAAGCTCTGTATCGGGGAGCCGGGTAGCGGTAATAACCGGTAGTGGGTCTAGCTCTACTCCGAGAGTCTACAACCTCGCGATAATAGAAGATATATATATAAAACAGCCTGTAGCCTGTGTGTCTCTTCCCACCCAATGTAACCACGCATATCATGACCATAACGTCTCATGTCCATGTCAAGCGGGATCATAGCTAATGCAACAAGTCATAATGTATCTAAGAATAAAATATCCATGTCAAGTCCTGTATCCTATACAGAATCACCACGAATATCTCGGGAAGATCCTGTCTCATGAGTAGTGTCAAGTGTCCTGGGTCAAAGTGTACTTGGTAAGACAAGTACGAGAATATAAAGTGTCACGAATGTCCATCTCTAGATGACAATACCCAACACCGCTTACAGTGTTGGCACCCGACTAATAATCGGACGCTAAGTACGTCACACGGTCCTAGATTAAGCATGCACAGCAATATAATGAAGCGAGAAAAATATATAACAATAATGCAGAGTATGGCAAGGTACACTTGCCTGGTGTTTGAATACCAACAGTTGTCCCTGTATCAGTGGATCCTGTGGATACTCCTCCAAAAGCTGTAATAAACATCACCAACAGTCTCAGAAGATATCAAATAGCTAGAAACGCCTGTCCTTAAGTCCAATTTGGACACAGGGGCAAAAATGACACAGGGGCAAAAATGACAGGGGCAAATAGCTAGACAGCGTGTAAACCCCCTCAATTTATTCTGTAGATAGTTAGAGTGGGCCAGAAAAAATTTGATAGAAGATATTGAGGTTTAGAGTAGAGGATATTTACCTGGAATTTTAATCCAATTAATTAAAACCTTTGGCGCGCACTATCTTTGTCTAATTATTCGGATCCCATTATCAGCCCATAAATTTCGTACAAATATTGTACACTCGACTCAACTCGCCAAATTAGGCACTGGAATTTTCTGACTGTTAAAATCAACTTTTGTGTGCTCTAAATTAATTGCGCAACATTTCCAAAAATCGTAACCCATATTTAATTCCGTGTCGGACACCTGTGTCGTTACCCTCGATTTTGGGGTACCAACTTAACCCGTTGAGCCGGACCAACTAAAGGGTCCAAGACTGACTCCAAGCCCCCACCATTTTTGGCCTTTGCACCATTTCTGGCTTTTGACCCCGCTGGCCCCAATTAAATTAAATTCGCGGGACGCGTTATCTTTATTTAAATCGGGATTTACCAACTCAGTAAATTCTATTTTAATACTAAATTAATCACAATGCCCTTCAAATTAGACCCGCGCCTAACGCGCAATACCCCCTCACCATGACAATTTTTATATATATTTTTTTTGCAATTTTTGCGTCATTTCATGTGTCCATGCAAATTCCCGAATTTACGGGGGCTTATTTGCAATTAATAAAATTGTTGGCAATATCCCATTGGTCATGATTATTTGTAAGGGTCCCAAAATAGGGTCCCAATCCCAATTCTCTCATTCCTCACATGAAGAAACCCCACACCCTATCCATATTAAATCACAACCACCCATTCTACCTAGGATGATCCCAACCACTCATTCAAACCCACACACTCCCCTATAAAGCAACATTTCCCCCACCCTCAACACACACCACCGGCCCTAATCCCAAAAATCTCTCTCTCTCCCCTACCTCATTACTTTCTTCATGCAAGAAGAAAACTACACACTTCTCCCTCCATTCTTCTTCTTCTTCTTCCCTTAACCCACTCTCCCCACTTGAGTAACCTCCAGCCGGCCGACCAACCTTCCCCCGACCGCCGGCCATCCCCAGACCGACGGCCTCCGGCGGAGCAGCCGGTCCAGCTCCTCCCGTTCGGAGCAGCTGCTCCCGCCCGGTCGGTCCAGCCACCCCTCTCCTAACCGGAGCAGCCCCGCACAGTGAGCAGCCGACCACCCCGCTGCAGCACTCCGGCGCTGTGCGTCCCAGCCACCCCGCTGCAGCGCTCCGGCCATCCCCGTGCGTCCGCTACCCCGCTGTAGCCGAGCAGGTCCGGCGCTGCCGAACCCTCCCCGCCGGCGCCGTTAGTCCGGCCACTCTAGCCGCCCCGCTCCGGCTGTGTTGCTTCCCTTCCGGCCATCTCCACGGTTGTCCCATCATCACCACCCTCCACCGGCCCTACCCCGGCATCGACGTCGGCGAGGTCGATTCTCCTCTCCCTCTCACGTTTAAAATTCCAGATTATTACATATCATATTAAAGAGGTTGTTGTTTATATATATGAAAATAAGATTGTTAGCTAGGGTTTTGGGTTATATATGTGGATGTATAGTGCAAGGTGGTAAAGAAAATATGAGTTTGATATATGCAATTGATGGTAATTGCTAAGTTAAATATTGAGGGTTTACATATAAATTGAAGTATATGCATATGATGGTTGGATAGGTGATACATATTGAGATTGGGTTTTAAATATCGAATGAAAATTTGTTAGGGATGAATATGTATTATTGTATGAAATATTGGTCGTTGATTAAGTGTATGTCGTGATATCTAAGGATTGGTCAATTATTGAAATGGAAACAATAGTGCATTGGATCGAGGCAAAGTTTTATTTTGAAATCATAGTAAGTGTACATATTCGAGGGTTATAATAAATTAATTAATTATTTATTTTGGAAATGATAGTAAATGTTCATGTTAACGTCTGTGAACACTGAGGTGAAACCGAGGATTTGATCGGGGTTAGATTAACTGAATATCGTGGTGAGTATAGTAAGACTGAGGAATTGTAATAAAATTGATCGAGGAGTAGTTTTAAGACGAATGATAAGATGATGGTATATTATTGAGGATTGTTCTGATGGTATTAAACAAGTGATTGATCGTATTTATAATGAACCCTTAGTCAACCTTGGTCAACCCCCTAGGGTCTTGTCCCTGGGAGTCGTAGCTGAGACTGAGTTTAGGTGTAGATGTGTGTTGCACCTATGTCTGTTATGGAACAGATTATTGATTATTGGTTTGTATCTTATCTCTAGGTACTATGGGACCTGCGGACTTGGACGTGGTACCCGATCCCCGTCATCAGCAGCCGAACGCAGGCAAGTGTACCTTGCCATCATGTATTTCAGTTTACAGATATTGTTATTCTTTTTGTACATTGTGCGCGTATTTACGTTGATGTTCGATATTCCGTGTCCGGTTCACAACCGGGTGTTGTCATTCGACTTAACGTATTAGAATAATTACTGATGCTTCATAGCACCTCGATGTACGTACCAGAGTACATCGATACCCCAGGACACACTCATACACTGTGTACATGCCAGATTCCTGTATCCTGATACTGACATCATGACCAGAGACTGGGATGACCTTAGGGTCGCGTCTGTTGAGTTATTTACAAGTGTTGAGACTTTAGTTAGAGGTTCAGGTTCAACGCACAATCGTTGACCGCTTGGGAAGGGGAAGACAGTTACTAGATGCTTGGGCTACTCTGCACGCACTTATATATATGTAGTATTTTCTAGTGATACCTGTATCTAGTGTAGCTGTTTCACCCGTGTGACTCTTTGCCCAGAGCTGCGGTACGTGCCGTGTGTTTCCGTGTCCGGAGCTACGGTTTTACTTTGGACGGCCCACGCGTCGAACGTTGTCTTTAAACTGTGTCACACTTGTTTGATTGTACTAGTTTACCCTGTTGTTGCACTTGTACTTTCTGTTTACTTGGCATGCTATATTTCTGTACCTTGTTACGTCCCTCTGAGGACCTGGTTCCCTGCCAGTTTTGCAGCATAGACGATTACGGAGCACTTGGAGATACTGATGGAGTGGCCTATCTTGCGAGCATAGTACCAGGTACTCACATTATATCTACCGACATTATGGTTATTTTATATTGATTATTCATCTGCTGTTGTAGCCTAGTTTTGTAGACTCATACTTCTTCTCGAGTCTATTCGAATTAGTGTGTTATTGGGCGGCCGACCTTAGCACATATAGCTCTTTCTTGTTGACTGATGTACATTGTGGATTGAGACATAGAGGTTTACATTTATAGAATATCTAGATAGTGCCCTTTATATTACAGCTTATACGTATTCGAGTCAGACCAGAGTCTGCTCGAATGCGTAGCTGGCGTGTCACGTATTCCTGGTCCTACGTATTTTGGGACTAGGGCGTGACATGTTTTTGTGGTGGCCCATGCAGGTCCGATTTAAATCGTCTTGGTCACCTGACTGTGCCAAGCGAGCCTGCAAATTAGGAATAGATGTTATGATTGTTGAGTAGGATCTCAATCCATAATCGATTTTAAAACTCTTTATATGTGATTATCGCCCTTGGACTTCCACTTTGCATTCGTTCAATCTTCGTCAATATCGCTATCCTTGTTTCTCGTCCCTTATTGTTCGGGGAGACGAATGTTGTGACTGATGACTTCCCTCCAGAAGAAGATTGAAGACCAGACGACAGGAGACAGAATTCGTATACCTCTCTCAGAGAAAAGTGTTACCTTATCAGGATAGATTGATGGGTTCTTTGGATTCTAGAACTAGTGTGGAAGATTGGCAAGAGAGTTGGACCCAGAAGTATCCTACCCGTGCTTGAGGTAACAGTGATCTTGGAAGTACTAAGAGCTGGAAGGAATGTTGATCATGACCTAGAATAATTTAGGGAAATGCATAGCCTGATGATGGAAACTAGTGGTTGCATATGGAAGCAATGCTAGGAACGATGATTATGAGCTAGAGGAGATAAAATTTCAGGCTCTCACTTGAAAGTAATGATCTGATTCCAGAAATTCTAGTGTGGGCTTGAGGAATACCATTAACGTACTACGAGACTTGGAGAGATAAATGACGAAGGGAAGAAATTTGAAGAATACAAATGTAGGAATAAATTTAAGGAGAAAAGAAATTATACATTAGGCAAGAAATATTTGTCTCTCTTGAGGATTGATGTTGGAAACATAACGGGAGAAATTATTTTGAGGTTTAGTCTAGACTATGACCTTATCCTAGACATGGATTGATTGAGCCAATACCACGCGACACGAGATTGTCAACGTGATTATATTATTTAGGACCACCAGATCACCCTGAGTTTGAGCTACTTCAGGGAGCCCGGGAGCAGGGTGCCCATCTACCTTAGAGGCACACATTGCAGAAGGGGAACCAGTGTACCCCGCATTATACCAGAGTTTGAAGATGTGTTTCCAGAGAATCTTTTAGGCTTGCCACCTGACAGAGAGATAGAGTTTGCTATAAAGTTGACTCCAAGAGCCGAGCCGGATATTTTCCCGTCTTCAGGCTAGCACCGATAGAGTTGGTTAAGTTGAAGGTCCATAGTAGAGGATCTCTTAGACAAGAGTTTCAGTCGGGCTAGTGTTTCTCCATGGGGAGTACCCATCATATTGTACCGAAGAAGGACGGGACGGTACGTTGCGTATCGATTACAGGGCGTTAAGTGCTGTAACGATAAGGAACAAGTACCCTATGCTACGCAACGATGATTTACTTGATTAGCTTAGCAGCGCATTTTGTATTCACAGAGATCGATCTCAGATCCGGTTATCATCAGATCAAGGTACGGAAAGAGGACATCCAGAAGATGGCCTTTCGGACGAAGTATGGCCATTATGAGTTTTTAGTCATGTCGTTTGGTTTAACCAACGCGCCAGCAGTATTTATGTGTTTGATGAACAATGTCTTCCACCAGTACTTAGATAAGTTCGTGGTGGTAATTATAGACGATATCTTGATATATTCCAAGAGCCAGGAGGAGCATGAGAGGCATCTCAGGATCGTGTTGGAGACGCTGAGACATGAGAGGATGTACGCCAAACTCAGCAAAATATGAGTTCTGCTTGGACAGAGTACCATTTCTGGGGCACATAATCACCGGAGATGGACTATCAGTTGATCCGGAGAAGATAGCTGCAGTAGAGACCTGGCCTACCCCTACATCAGTTACGGAGGTTAGGAGTTTCCTCGGACTTGCCGGATATTATCGGAGGTTCGTGGAAAACTTTTCGAGGATAGCTGCGCCTATGACGCGACTGACGCGTAAAGGCGAAGAGTTTATCTGGACCGACGAGTGTCAGGCGGCTTTCGATGAGCTGAAGAAGCGTCTGACATCAGCACCGATTTTGACAATACCTTCAGGATCAGGAGGATTTGTAGTGTACAGTGATGCTTCAGGGAGCGGATTGGGATGTGTACTGATGCAACACGGCAAGGTGATAGCCTACGCATCGAGACAGCTGAGAGTTCATGAGAAGAACTATCCGACGCACGACTTGGAGCTAGCTGCGGTGATATTTGCACTAAAGCTAAGGAGACATTACCTTTATGGTGAGCGTGTTGAGATTTATACAGATCGTAAAAGCCTGAAGTACGTCTACATGCAGAAGGAGCTCAATATGAGGCAGAGACGTTGGCTAGAGTTGATGACAGATTATGACATTGAGCTGCAGTACCACCCTGGCAAGGCGAACGTCGTAGCAGATGCCTTAAGCAGGAAGCCCATGACATACTTTCTGACGATGCAGCGACAGTTGCTAGAGGATCTCCAGGAGCTTGGAATAGAGATAGTATTGCCAGGCATGGATGGACAGATGGCCAGTCTTGAGGTTCAGTCTACTTTGATTGAGAGGATCAAGGCAGCATTGCCTACGGATGCGAGATTTCGACGTCTGCGAGAGAGAACAGAAGCCGGCCTGCAAACGGGACTCAGGATTCATGAAGACGGAACAGTGAGGTGCGGAGATCGCCTATATGTTCCGAGTGGCGAGCTACGCCAAGAGTTGATGACCGAGGCTCATAGCTCGATTTATTCCATTCATCCCGGTGGTACGAAGATGTACCGAGACTTGAGACAGCATTTCTGGTGGCATGGGATGAAGAGGAAAATTGTAAGATTTGTGGCGAAGTGCTTAGTTTGCCAGCAAGTCAAGGCTGAACATCAGAGGACTGCAGGATTATTGCAGCCACTCCCCATTCTCGAGTGGAAGCGGGAACACATTACCATGGACTTCGTCACAGGATTTTCGCGAAGCCCTAGCGGGAAGGATGTAGTTTGGGTTATCGTAGACAGACTCACCAAGTCTGCACATTTCTTGCCCTTCAGAGTTGGGCAATCCACAGAGATACTAGCTGACATGTATATGAGGCAGATAGTACGATTACATGGAGTGCCTGTCAGCATCGTATCAGATCGTGATTCCAGATTCATGTCACATTTTTGGCGGAGTATGCAGGAGAGCCTAGGAACTCGTCTCAAGTTCAGCACTGCGTATCATCCACAGACTGACGGACAGTCAGAGCGCACGATACAGATATTAGAGGATATGTTGAGAGCGTGCATGATTGATTTTGGAGGATCTTGGGAGGACCATCTACACTTGGTAGAATTCTCCTACAATAACAGTTACCAGGCCAGCATACAGATGGCACATTATGAGGCACTGTACGGCAGGAAATATAGGTCACCAGATTGTTGGAGTGACGTGGGAGAGCGTCAGATACTTAGTCCAGAATTGGTGACACAGACAGTAGAGAAGGTCAAGTAGATTCAGAGCCACCTGCGCGCAGCATAGGACAGACAGAAACACTGGGCAGATGCGCACCGCAGACCATTGGAGTTCAAGGAGGGTGACCACGTATTTTTGAGGATATCGCCCACTCGTGGTACCATCAGATTCGGAGGCAGAGGCAAGCTGAGTCCGAGGTACATCGGACATTTCGATATTTTGGAACGAGTTGGCGAAGTGGCTTACCGTCTCGCATTACCTCCATCATTAGAGGGAGTACATGACGTATTTCACGTATCACAACTGAGGAGATATATCGCAGACCCTAGCCACGTGCTTGATCATTCGGAGATTACAATCGGGCCTAGTCTGTCCTACGTTGAGCAGCCAGTAGAGATCCTCGATCGCAGCGAGAAGACTTTGAGAGGACAGACGATTCGACTGGTCAGAGTAGCATAGAAGCACCATTACCCAGGCGAGTCTACTTGGGAGCGCGAGGATTCTATTCGGCAGAGATTCCCGTACTTATTTGAGGAGCAAGGTACGAATTTACGTACGGCAATTTAATTACTAGTTATTTTAAAATTCTGTTAGAAATTATCGTGCTTTACTTTTAATTTCGGGGATGAAATTTTTTTAAGTTGGGAAGAATGTAAACCCCCTCAATTTATTCTGTAGATAGTTAGAGTGGGCCAGAAAAAATTTGATAGAAGATATTGAGGTTTAGAGTAGAGGATATTTACCTGGAATTTTAATCCAATTAATTAAAACCTTTGGCGCGCACTATCTTTGTCTAATTATTCGGATCCCATTATCAGCCCATAAATTTCGTACAAATATTGTACACTCGACTCAACTCGCCAAATTAGGCACTGGACTTTTTTGACTGTTAAAATCAACTTTTGTGTGCTCTAAATTAATTGCGCAACATTTCCGAAAATCGTAACCCGTATTTAATTCCGTGTCGGACACCTGTGTCGTTACCCTCGATTTTGGGGTACCAACTTAATCCGTTGAGCCGGACCAACTAAAGGGTCCAAGACTGACTCCAAGCCCCCACCATTTTTGGCCTTTGTGCCGTTTCCGGCTTTTGACCCCGCTGGCCCCAATTAAATTAAATTTGCGGGACGCGTTATCTTTATTTAAATCAGGATTTACCAACTCTGTAAATTCTATTTTAATACTAAATTAATCACAATGCCCTTCAAATTAGACCCGCGCCTAACGCGCAACACCCTCTCACCATGACAATTTTTATATATTTTTTCTCCGTAATTTTTGCGTCATTTCATGTGTCCATGCAAATTCCCGAATTTACGGGGGCTTATTTACAATTAATAAAATTGTTGGCAACATCCCATTGGTCATGATTATTTGTAAGGGTCCCAAAATAGGGTTCCAATCCCAATTCTCTCATTCCTCACATGAAGAAACCCCACACCCTATCCATATTAAATCACAACCACCCATTCTACCTAGGATGATCCCAACCACTCATTCAAACCCACACACTCCCCTATAAAGTAACATTTCCCCCACCCTCAACACACACCACCGGCCCTAATCCCAAAAATCTCTCTCTCTCCCCTACCTCATTACTTTCTTCATGCAAGAAGAAAACTACACACTTCTCCCTCCATTCTTCTTCTTCTCCTTCCCTTAACCCACTCTCCCCACTTGAGTAACCTCCAGCCGGCCGACCAACCTTCCCCCGACCGTCGGCCATCCCCAGACCGACGGCCTCCGGCGGAGCAGCCGGTCCAGCTCCTCCCGTTCGGAGCAGCTGCTCCCGCCCGGTCGGTCCAGCCATCCCGCTCCTAACCGGAGCAGCCCCGCACAGTGAGCAGCCGACCACCCCGCTGCAGCACTCCGGCGCTGTGCGTCCCAGCCACCCCGCTGCAGCGCTCCGGCCATCCCCGTGCGTCCGCTACCCCGCTGTAGCCGAGCAGGTCCGGCGCTGCCGAACCCTCCCCGCCGGCGCCGTTAGTCCGGCCACTCTAGCCGCCCCGCTCCGGCTGTGTTGCTTCCCTTCCGGCCATCTCCACGGTTGTCCCATCATCACCACCCTCCACCGGCCCTACCCCGGCATCGACGTCGGCGAGGTCGATTCTCCTCTCCCTCTCACGTTTAAAATTCCAGATTATTACATATCATATTAAAGAGGTTGTTGTTTATATATATGGAAATAAGATTGTTAGCTAGGGTTTTGGGTTATATATGTGGATGTATAGTGCAAGGTGGTAAAGAAAATATGAGTTTGATATATGCAATTGATGGTAATTGCTAAGTTAAATATTGAGGGTTTACATATGAATTGAAGTATATGCATATGATGGTTGGATAGGTGATACATATTGAGGTTGGGTTTTAAATATCGAATGAAAATTTGTTAGGGATGAATACGTATTATTGTATGAAATATTGGTCGTTGATTAAGTGTATGTCGTGATATCTAAGGATTGGTCAATTATTGAAATGGAAACAATAGTGCATTGGATCGAGGCAAATTTTTATTTTAAAATCATAGTAAGTGTACATATTCGAGGGTTATAATAAATTAATTAATTGTTTATTTTGGGAATGATAGTAAATGTGCATGTTAACGTCTGTGAACACTGAGGTGAAACCGAGGATTTGATCGGGGTTAGATTAACTGAATATCGTGGTGAGTATAGTAAGACTGAGGAATTGTAATGAAATTGATCGAGGAGTAGTTTTAAGACGAATGATAAGATGATGGTATATTATTGAGGATTGTTCTGATGGTATTAAACAAGTGATTGATCGTATTTATAATGAACCCTTAGTCAACCTTGGTCAACCCCCTAGGGTCTTGTCCCTGGGAGTCGTAGCTGAGACTGAGTTTAGGTGTAGATGTGTGTTGCACCCATGTCTGTTATGGAACAGATTATTGATTATTGGTTTGTATCTTATCTCTAGGTACTACGGGACCTGCGGACTTGGACGTGGTACCCGATCCCCGTCATCAGCAGCCGAACGCAGGCAAGTGTACCTTGCCATCATGTATTTCAGTTTACAGATATTGTTATTCTTTTTGTACATTGTGCGCGTATTTACGTTGATGTTCGATATTCCGTGTCCGGTTCACAACCGGGTGTTGTCATTCGACTTAACGTATTAGAATAATTACTGATGCTTCATAGCACCTCGATACACGTACCAGAGTACATCGATACCCCAGGACACACTCATATACTGTGTACGTGCCAGATTCCTGTATCCTGATACTGACATCATGACCAGAGACTGGGACGACCTTACGGTCGCGTCTGTTGAGTTATTTCCAAGTGTTGAGACTTTAGTTAGAGGTTCAGGTTCAACGCACAATCGTTGACCGCTTGGGAAGGGGAAGACAGTTACTAGACGCTTGGGCTACTCTGCACGCGCTTATATATATGTAGTATTTTCTAGTGATACCTGTATCTAGTGTAGCTGTTTCACCCGTGTGACTCTTTGTCCGGAGCTGCGGTACGTGCCGTGTGTTTCCGTGTCCGGAGCTACGGTTTTACTTTGGACGGCCCACGCGTCGAACGTTGTCTTTAAACTGTGTCACACTTGTTTGGTTGTACTAGTTTACCCTGTTGTTGCACTTGTACTTTCTGTTTACTTGGCATGTTATATTTCTGTACCTTGTTACGTCCCTCTGAGGACCTGGTTCCCTGCCAGTTTTGCAGCATAGACGATTACGGAGCACTTGGAGATACTGATGGAGTGGCCTATCTTGCGAGCATGGTACCAGGTACTCACATTATATCTACCGGCATTATGGTTATTTTACATTGATTATTCATCTGCTGTTGTAGCCTAGTTTTGTAGACTCATACTTCTTCTCGAGTCTATTCGAGTTAGTGTGTTATTGGGCGGCCGACCTTAGCACATATAGCTCTTTCTTGTTGACTGATGTAAATTGTGGATTGAGACATAGAGGTTTACATTTATAGAATATCTAGATAGTGCCCTTTATATTACAGCTTATACGTATTCGAGTCAGACCAGAGTCTGCTCGAATGCGTAGCTGGCGTGTCACGTATTTCTGGTCCTATGTATTTTGGGACTGGGGCGTGACACAGCGGCGGGGCTTCGTCGGAGGGAGTCAGGCTCGGGGTCGGCGAGGTCGGGCTAGGGCGGCGGCTCTGCAACGATGGACGAAGCAAGTTCAGCCGCTGGCGAAGGCTCGGCGTCGTCGAGCTGATGTGCTCGAGGAGATCGATGGGTGATGGTTCGGGGGCGGCGTGGCGGTGGCGGCCTGGCGGCGATGACGAGGACGGAGTCGTCGAGGGGTTCTGGTCGGGGAGTTCGGGAGCATCGTTCGGGTATGGCAGAGATGAGGGAGCCGACGGAGTCGAGCTGTCGTCGGGGTCTGAGGCGGCGGCGTCGGGAAGGATGAGAGGAGGGGGAGGATGTTGCAGCGGGCGGCGGAGATCAGGGGTACGGCGAGGTCGGCTGGGTCTCGAGGCAGGGGAGTCGAGTGGAGGGGACGGCGGCCTATGATTTCCGACGAGGCAGGTCGAAGGAAGATGACGGCGCGGCGGCTAGGGTTTCCGAGGGCGGGGCACGGATGTTGAGGCGGGGATTTATAGGAGTGAACAGTAAAACCGGCGGCTAGAGTTCTGTCAGTTCGGGTTTGGGTTTCAGGATCCGACCCGACCGACCCGATAAGTTGGTTTGGTTCAGCCGGATTGGTTTAGTCTGGTTTGGTTCAGGTTTGGTTCAAGCTTAGTTCGGTTTATAAATCCAATAGTTTTTAGGGTTTTAACCGCGTTTCCGGAGTCCAATAAATACACAAAAAAATATCATATGTCCGGTTTTCCATTTTATACCATAAAACATTATTTCCATAATATTTTAACATCAATAAACTGCATTTAAAAAAAATCCTTTGTTCACAATTACCTTGGTTCTTCATCCAGAAAAATACCGAAAAATTCAAAAAAAATTATATTAAAGTTATTCTGAAAAATAGGGTGTTTACAATATATATCATCAAATCCAACTAGATTAATAATTGTGGAGTATCGTCATGACACACCGTGTCCAAGTATTGTGTCCATAATTTATAATTATATAGAAGTGTCTTAAAATTTCAGAAAATTAAAATAAATAATTTCAAAAAATCAAATTGTGTTTGAGCATGATAATCAAACTAAGTAATCCAAATTGAAGGTGAATTTTGAGAAGATGAGAAAGAGATTGCCTAGCTTTGGGTTCTTTTCTTGATTTGAGAAAAAATTTCTTGTTCCTCCTTCATCAATTTTAACCTAGAACTCAAAGATGGCATGTATATGATCCAAATTAGATTTCTCATCTAGAAGAATTTTAACCTAGGTTTCTATTGGAAGAAAAGAAAAATTAAAAAAGATTTGGAAGAGTTTTATACCTAGGTTTGGAAATGAAGTGGTAGTGGTTGCTCGAGGAGGAGGTCGACCGGAAAGGGTCGTCGGAGGGGATGGCTGACGGCCGGCGTCGACGCAGCCGCCGACGCAGCGAGGCAGCGGCAGCAGCATCAAAGTAGTAGCCGCATCAGTAGTATAAAGTAAAGGAGGGAGAGAGAAGATGATGGAGAGAAAGAGAGTGAGAGACCCCCACCCCCCTCTTCTTTTTCTTCTACTCATTTCTCCATTCCCATAAACCTACAACAACATCATGGTATTTTGGGGATGAGTCATTCCTACAATTAGTTACCAACTGATACCTATCTAGTTGGTGAATAGTAAATTAATATAATTGCAAAAAAAATTCTAGGGTTCTATGTGTAAGAATTTTGGGTTAGAACAATTACAATAATTTATTTAAGGGCTGAAACGCAATTGTGATATAAAAAAAATCTAAATATCTATGATAATTATTTATATAAGAAGAAAAAATATATAGGTTATGACAAATACGACTTAGAAATGGCTCAAAAATGAGCCGTCTGAACAGTATGTATATCATTAATTATTGACATAAAAAATTAAAAAATAACTCCCGTATATGTTTTTTTTCTAGCGTAGTTGAGAAAAAAATTAAAAACCACATGAATATATAACAAATCGTAAAATATATTCAAAATTTAAATTATATTTAAATTAACTATATAGTATTATCTAATTAAATATATATCCAATTTTTTTTTAAATATATTTATAACAAATCATAATTAAATTATATTTAAATTATATTAAAAATATTCTAATATAATTTAAATTTTTATCTACTTTTTTAATAATATTATAGATTTGTTTGGTATGATGGTGAGCATGAATAAGTATATAATAAATTCTCTCTATATAATACTTGCTTTTTTTCCACGAATTTAACCATGCCAAAGTTAGTTTTTGTCGGTTAGCTCTATGAGAAGACGAATCTCGTGTTTGGAAATGAACAGTGTAATCTATCACCGTCTTCTTAACTTTTTGGATGGACGTTACTCTATTTGTTTGAACATTAGACAGTGGAACCAATCATTGTCGATTAGTTCCTCTTCATATTCCTGCAGTTTTTTAAGGTACTTTTTTTTTTCCTTTTTCAATCAAAGAATTGAGCAATTAATTAATTAATTCGCTCCACCTTCATCATCTCTTCCTCATTAGTATTCATCTCCGATCGATTTTGTATCATTTTCCAGAAAAAAAATGTCGGCTGAAGTCCACGTCGGCGCGGACGACGACGATGCGGCCGCTCCGGCCAAGACGCCGCCGCCGCCGCCGCCACCGGCCCCGAAGATTCGGGACGACGGAGACGGCCAGACGGAAGTCGAGTTCGCGAAGTGCGAGTGCTGCGGGCTGACCGAGGAGTGCACCGGGGCATACGTCGCGGGGATACGCGGGCGGTTCGAGGGGCGGTGGATCTGCGGGCTGTGCTCGGAGGCGGTCGAGGAGGAGATCCGCCGGTCGGACCGGCCGATCTCGACCGGGGAGGCGCTGGGCCGCCACGCGAGCTTCTCGAGGAGCTTCCTCCGCCCGCCGCCGCCGACGAATCCCGAGGAGCGCCTGATATCGGCGATGAGGCAGCTGATGCGGCGGAGCTTCGACTCGCCCAGGGCGGCGACGACGTCGGTCCCCGGCGGGGGAGAGAAGAACGGGGACGGCAGCGGCGGCGGAGTTGGCCGGCGGCCGCTCGGCCGGTCACGGAGCTGCTTCTCGAGCGTTGGCGGTTGAACTTCGGATCGATGATCGTACGCGCATCAAAAAACTGATCATTGATTCTTAGGAAGTGAAGAATAATTGTCCAAGTAAGTTAGGGTTTAATTAGTGAATTATGTTAGTTGCTAGTTTAGTTTAGTTTAGTGTTTGTTACATCGTCAGTCTTCTAAGTATGTATCGTGTAAACACTTGCATCGAAAGAACTCAATTCACAGCATTTCCTATCCGCTAATTCTTTCTAATGCGAGAGATTTTTTTTTTTTTTTTTTTTTTTTTGTTGCTCTTGCTGAACCTTGTAATTTCTGGCAAAAAGTTTCCGGGTATTTGAATTGGGAGGAGGAATTGGGAGGAGCAAGTGAATTAAAAAGTGAATCCTTAGATGACATTTGATTCAAGTTTTTGAGTGTTGAGAACTTGAGAATGAGTTTTAGATTTCTTATCTTTGTTTGGTATGTGTAGAGTTGAAAATTAGGGAGAAGTAGAATTGAAAATTAGGGAGGAATATGAGGGACATCATATTTCTATTGTGGTAGAAAAGTAATTTCCTAGGTCCCCTTTATGAAAAGTTTTGCTTTCCTAGGAATGTTCTTGAATATTTTGTTTGGACAATAACACTCTTACTTTACTTTCAAAATTTTAAATTCTATTCCAAACATGTAAATTTAAATAATAGAAGCATGAAACGGTATTTATGAAAAACTAAATAAATCAGCATTCTTTTTTCATATTTTCAACCTAACCTAACCAAACATGAGCTCGTTTGGATCAAGGTTTTGTATTCCTAAAAAATTATGTTTCATTCTTTTTTCATGGAAAAGTTCGCATGTTGGCTCGGTTGTATTAGACCGAGTGGCACTTTCGGACAGTACTCTTGATTGAGTTCCATCATTACTTGACTGATTTGGGGTTCTTTCTCGTAAGTGGTACATCTAGATCCTGCACGCACACTCTGTGTATCTATATACGTTTAAGTGGAACACCTTCCTCCCTAACCTCGATGTCCGCCAAAGAAGATAGAGATCGAGAGATGTGACACTCCTCAAAATGATTTAGAAAGACAAGACTTCAAAGGCATCAGTTGACTTTAATTAGGATCAAGTCCGATGCAATACTCGGACGATAAGGAAGAAGCAGTCCCATGCCTTAGGTCCTGATCATACAAGAAATAAAATAGAAAAAATTCTCTATTTCTGTGAACTTAGCCTAAATTCATATTTCAATTCCTTGTGTCTTGCTTAGCTTTAGTTGTAGATTAAAAAAAATAATTTATTCTTTTTTGTTTTAAGAGGTGAAATTATTTTTCCAACGTCAAAGGAATATCATGTTTACACAGGAATTTGGAAGAACCAAGAGTTACTTAGGCCATCTTTGCGGAAAGGAAGGAAAAGGAAAGGAAAGAAATCAATTTCTCGATTTTTTCTTTTTTGTGAAAAATTATAAATTTTATCAAAAAAAAATTCAGTGTTTAAAAATGTCAAAGAAATCTGAAAAAAAAATGAATACTTAAAGGTAGAAAAATGAAAGTGAATCTTTGGTTGGATAGAGAAACCATTTTTTTTCCCTAATTTACTTTTCAGGAATCACTTTACTTTCCTTCTCAATTCCTTTGACACACAAACATATGAAAGTAATCACTTTCTTTTTCTAACCTCATGATTCTGGGAATCAAACGGGATCATCTCCCCTCTTTCTACAGTAGATTTTTTTTTTCCCCCTCTCAACAACTATTTCTATTCCAATTTCCATCCTCCTTGTATAATGAAAAATTTCTACGATGGTTTGTACATATAAAAACTCTTATAATAATTAATATTTGACTCTACTTTCAATCTAAATCGTTAAATTGATCCTTTTATTTTCTATTGTAGATAGAAATTGAGAATAATTGAAAAGTATTATTTTTTGTATAATTTCTAGTAGAAATTCTGACAACCAGGATAAAATTTTCTTAAGAGTATTAGGATAGAAACTAAAATTTACAAATTTTCATTGGAGATAGTCTTTTAATAATACATAAATATATTCTATTTCATAACATCTGAATATAAATATAACATAAGTTTTGTAGGGAATCAGAAGAGACAAGGACATGTTGTAAGTATTACATCTAATAATTAGTCACCTTCTACTCGTGAACAAATTTAATTTGTCCTTCACTATTTCGGCGTTTATATTATTTGTACTGTCAGGACCACCAAGCACCATCCATGTCACCTAGGGTGCCTATTTGCAAATTTAAATCTTACAAATTTAATTGTTCAATATTATGAAAATTAATTGTGTATGTGCAGTGATTCCGCAAAAAAGAGAGAAAAAAAAAATCTTTGGTGTTATTTATTTTAGCAAATCTTTTGTGTAAGGTATATGTAGAGATAAGACCTGAATAATCATACAAGGAAGAAGACAAGTATTACCATTTATTCCATCTATTTTATATAAAAAAAATACGTATAATCCTTTTCTATACTTTGGTTCATGAAAAAAAACAAGAAAAAAAAATTAAGTCTTTGTTCTTTTCTTTTCTTTAAAAAATATAATTTGTATCAATTTTTTTTTGGATGTTTGAAAATATAGAAAAATTGGAGAGAAAGTGAATCATTGGAGTGGATAGAGAAATCATTTTTCTTTTATTTTTTTGGAAATTATTTTCTTTCCTCATACTGTTTTTTGGCATTCAAATACAAAAAATAAATAACTTTTTTTTCCAAAAGTCCTAGTCCCGCAAACCAAGCATGACCTAAGGTCGAGGAGTCAGATGTTGAAATAATGTTTGTGTTTGAAGTTCATATGGGTATAGTCGAATTTCATAGATATGTTTGTTTTCAATATATATATATATATATATATATATATATATATATATATATGTGTGTGTGTGTGTGTGTGTGGAGGGGGTGGGGCGGGGGGGGGGGGGGGTGGCGGATTGGTACTTGCAGGGTGGGAGGTTGGGTGGGTTTTTACACGGGTGGGAGGTTAGGTAGATTAGGAATATATATATATATATATATATATATATATATATATATAACTTTACGAGAAAAATTGACGGATTGGTACTTGCAGGGTGGGAGGTTGGGTGGGTTCTTACACGGATGGGAGGTTAGGTAGATTAGGAATATATATATATATATATATATATATATATATATAACTTTACAAGAAAAATATTTGATAAATACTAAATAGAATATTTGAATAATATGTTCACCCTTCTAATCTGAAAATAAATTTTGGTAACCCAATGAGCAACTACTAACCACATCCTTCTAAAGAAAAAACAAGTTCTACAGGAGATTATTCGATGGGACGAGCTCACCGCATGACAGTGATGAACCTTAAGTCTCATCCAATAGTGTCATAACATTTCATGTTCTGTTTTTTTTTTTTTCTAATTTAGTCATAGTGATATGTCATCACTCTATTGGATGAAATTTAAGGTTCATCACTGTCACGTGTTGAGTCCCACATGATAAATTCTTGTTTTATAGAGTGGATGTGCTTTGGAATTTTCGATTAACTCATGAATTTTTGTAATGCTCAATGTTTAAAGTGTTTGTAACAGAATTTTTGGCCTCAAATATCGAGCTCCAAATACGAAGATTTACATATTTACTATCCAATTAATTCGTGTACCTTCCAAATGTTCAATGTATCAATTGGTTGTAACATTGTAAAGTTGGTTGGCCCAGTTACTAAAGTTATTTATACTGGCTTTTCGGTTTTTCTTATAATTGTATTTTATATTTAATTATGTGTTTCTAAATCTGTTGGCACTGAAGCATCAACGAGAGTCCCAATGTGATCCATCCAATTATTAGGATAAATGGATCGGACCGGCTTCACCCATTATTTTCACGATTAAGTTTGGACTAAAAGTGGTCAAGCACATACAAGACGTTCAACTTGAAATGGCCCTTAGGTTTTTCGTTCCAAGTTGTTTATTTAGTTATGTATTATAGTAAGAAATTGACTCGATAATTCTAGGAAAAGATTTAAAAGAGAAGAAAGAGACCAAAGAGAGAAATCTCTATTTGTTATTAATGTATAACCTACAAGAATTGTTGTATACAAAGTATATATAAGCCTCAAGCCTGTTACAACCGAATATCTCAAAAGAATTTGTTTAAAACTCTTAAAGTGAGATAGAATTCCTATAAGGTTGAGCACAATCAACTTAACTTAATTACAAAACTAACTGCAACACTCACCCTTGATTATGCATAACTCAATAATCATCATCAATCTTCAAGGATGATCAACATCAATCTTCAGGAATAATCAATGTCAACATATTAATGCTTGTTTATTGGAATATTTGATTTCACCAAGACGTAGGTTCAAAAAACCAACTAAAAAAGCATAATCGAAGGAAACGAGTGGGCTTAATCCCCCAAACAAATAACATGGATAAAAAGTTCAGTATGGGGCCATGGCAATTCACCACATCAGCTAAACCCCACAGCCCCACCCCCCCCCCCCCCCCCCCAAAGAGTGGCGTGCTCACTTGAAACCTTGATCTTGAAAGAACATCAAACTTCAGGTTCTTAACCATTTTGACTGGCAAGACATCACAATAATTCCCCCCCCCCCCCCCCACCACCACCCAGAGTAGCGTGCTCACTTGAAACCTTGATCTTGAAATTCTTAACCATTTTGACTGGCAAGACATCACAATAATTTATCGAAAATGATTAGAATTACGAAAGGTAGGCCACATCAAAACTTATACCATGTTTGGGAATGTAGATAAAAATAAATCCACTGAAAAGTTTCAAGTCCACGTAACACAGCACAAAAGTTGTGTTACAGTATCATCAATCTCGTTCGCTGATGGCTGTGAGATGTTCATCAATTTCTTCTGTTGTCAACACTTTGAAACTTGGATCATCTTTCCTCACAACTCCCACCTAGTAGACACCAATCCCATAGTCAAAAAATAAGACCAAATGGTAGCACATTGCATATTAGGTACATTTATAGGGCTGAGGATATCCGGTTCTGAAGAAATATGTATAGCTTTATATAAATTGTTTAGTTCGTGGACAACTTCTAACAGGAATAGAATTGAGTGATATGACTCGAGGACAATCATAATGGGATCTCAAAGGAACTACAGAAACAAGTCTAGGATGCTTCCCAGGGGATCTCAAAGGAACTACAGAAACAAGTCTAGGTTGCTTCCAAGGGGATTTACGGCTATCAATTAGTATTTATTTTGTTTTTTGATAAAATCCTGAAATAGATTAGAACTAATACCTCAATTTCAGTGGGCTTGAAGTCCTCCTGGAGCACCGACTGCAGTGCGGATATTGCTGTCTGCAATAGGCAGCAAAACTATCAAATCAACATACTTATCAAGCTCCAAATACCACAAACTACAAAAAGCTCATGTAAATAGAAATAAAAATCGAAGGGTTCAAGATATCAAATGATAAAACCAACTGTGTTAATTAAAAATAATAATTAAATCGAGTAAAATGCTGAAATTAAAGACATTCTAATGAAAAAAACTACACTGGGATTGTGCTATGGATAATAAAAAATTAAGAATTTATCTCATCGATTTTTAAATGGTTGAAATGCCCGGCAAGATGAGGAAACGGTTTCAGAAGAAGAATCTAAGTTACATTCACGATCAAATTACCAACAATAATGGGGAACTAGTTTGGTAAAACATCAAGTTTTACAACATATATGAAAGTGGGTCATAGTAGTAAAAATATATATTTCAGGACTAGTGTACATTAGAGTGCATTGAACGAGAATGCAAGACAGCCATACAGACCATAAAGTAGTGGGACAAGTCGATTTAGCAGATTTAAATGCAACATGAATGTGACCAATAAGAGGTGACGTGTATCATATCTGAATACACATCATGTTGACTATGGCTACAGATGAAGCTCCAAAATCTCTCAGTTAGGCAAGGATCTGAACTCTTGCCAAACTAGGCTTAATTTAAGAATACTCGGAACAAACAAGACACCAACAAATCTGAGTTTTCACAAGGATATAAACTACTACATATCAAAATCACAAACAGTTAAAACTAAAGGTGACTAGAACCAAGTTTTAAACCACGTTGTTGGCCGAATTGTTTGAGATCCTTACATATAGCCGACTCAAGTTGCCCTCTATGTGTGTGAGGGAGCGGGAAGTGAGTGAAGGGCAGAGGCACATGATACGTATCGTAACTCCTAAAGAATGTCAACGCCCATAATTTACCTGCACAGTTTCATCATATGAGAATGAAGGATCATTCTTCATCTTCTTCTCCAAAAAGTTGATCACTTCTTGCTCTTTCAGGCCAGCACTTGTAGCCTGGGAACAAATAAATGCATACAGAGTTAATAAACAACTCATATTCAGAATAAACTTCTTGGATAAAACTTAATGAGTTTGTATAGATGAATGACGCACAAAATGGAAAAGGAACTTAAATATAACTAAATATATGCAAAAGCTCAATTACAAGAGTTGCTTGAACCCTTGAAAGTTCACAAAGGATCAAGGAAATGCAATGCAGATAGGAAATTAAGCTAGTAGCAGAAAGTTCAATGTTATTAGTCAAATGATCCCTGTTTCTTCTTGTACGTGCATATGAATTTACTAGCAGAATTCTGTTTCTTCATTTACTACCAGAATTCAAGTACATAACTCTGGTTACACTGGTCCACATGCAAGTAACATAAATATTCTCCATTATGAAGCTTATGAAAACTTATCCAGTACAAAACAGTTTAAAGGTGAATACGTATTATTCTGTAGAGTCCATGTTTTGTTTTAAAATTCCAAGAGCCCTAGATGTTCCCAATTTGTGTCAAAAAATGTCATCTTGCAGACAAATTCAAATGTATTTGTCTTGAAATGATTACAGAACATTTTAATTGACTGAATTATCATATCAAATCGCAACACTATGTTAATACTCAAACGGTAAGAAGTTTAGAGGAATCAGATAAATATTAAAACTTATGACAATAAGGATCCGAATTATCAACTTCAAACCCAAAATGATTTGAGAAGGTACAACACATGGAAGTGATCCACAAATTGCTCTACCAGATTTAGATGTTATATATCTTGAGATAATAATACAATCATATAATTTTGAGCTTAGACTGCTGCGTGAATTGCTTATGTAGTAAATATATGCACCATAGAAGTGCATTAATAATAACTAACAGCTATGTATTTATTGAACTACTAAAATTGATAGAGACCAGTGTTCTAACAAAGGATCAATAAGCCAAGTCACCAGCTGTTTCATCCGAATAATCTGATGGAGGACTAATCAGAACCACACATGGCCACGTATTGTCCTTAATCAACCAAGCAATCTGATAAATCAGTAACAGTCATGTGCATAATGAAAATCGCTCAACATAACATTGATATAGCCTACAAACAATATAAAAATGATAACATATTAATATATTTATAAAAGATTTTTTTTTAATGTTTTCATACTGTTTCTAAGTTTCGTACGTATGAAATTATGAATTGTGTGTCCCTGCAATGTCACTTTACAGTGCAAGAGGAAATTTCAGATATTAGTTAATGATACTTGTAATATGTCATTCGAATCCAAAATATTAACAGAATCTAATAAACAGTTTATGATAGTAGAACTTCCTTGTTTCAAGCTTTAACATTGTATAAGGTCTGCCAGTACAACGTACAACATTATAGTACTTCTTAATTAAATAACTAGGAACTCAATTTTGAAGTTACAAAATTATCTCTCTATTCGAAATAAGTTTGTATATTTTTACTCTAGATATCTGCGTGAATGCCTAGGCATTCAAGGGATCATTGCCAAGGACCATCCAGTGGTTTCGACAACCTTGCATAAAGCATTGCAATAAACTAGGAACACGAGCTCAAAAAACTAGGTATAGTTCAACCATGAACCACTGAACAATAATCTAGAATTTTCCGTAGTTAGTGGTGATGTTACTATGTGCATACAAAGTATAGGTGTGTATTTGCCTTTGTGCAAGTTTTATACTTGAGAGGGTTTTTGTCAAATTCGACTATGAAGTGGTTATTTTCTTATTTGTGAATATGACCATTGATGAGCTGACAATCAGATATATTGGAGACCGATAAAAATAAATAAAATTAGATTTTATATAAGTGTGTGTGAAGCTTAGAAAGATCCTAATTCAAGAATATTTAGGCCACTTTCTTCAGATATATCCATGTTCACTGAAATTATCCTCTATTATGGTAAATAACATCTTACTAATGTAAATATTTCCTGCCAACAGCTGATGTTGTGCATACACAGGCTTGACGAGCAAGTAAATGTAATGAAAGTTAAGAGAGATGAAGTCGATAAATTGGATATACCTTGTGCCCAAAAAAATGACCAGCTGGGTCACACTTGAAGAGTTGAGGTCCATTCTCATCATCAATACCCAAGATCATGGCAGCTTCATCATCCAGAAAGTAAAAAAAAAAAAAAAGGAAAAATAAATGGTAAGGGATAAAAATCATAAGCCGGATTGGATTTGACTGGACAAAATCATTATATAATCAAACCTCCACTACAGATACTCAAAGCTGTACAGACTGACAGTAGCTAAAAAATCACTACTGACCTACTCCAAGAGGTCTCATATAAGCATGTTGAGTGTATATTTGAGATTTGTCTGCTATCCTGCACATAATTTGACGATTATATAGAAGAATGTGATAAGAGGACATTTTAAGATGCATGCAAAAGCAAAATAAGATGGACCTAAAATGATTGCCAAACTGGATGTTGTTTTGCCAAAGTAAATAATTAATGAAAACAGCCTCTAGTTACCACAGATTCCTAAACAACCATGTGTCTGATCCATATTGTGCATAAACAATTCAAGTGTCATCCCTATTTTTATCTTAGACTTATAACCAACATGTGCCAAGTCCAACTCAAGTAATTTAGATAAGTAAAAATCACCCACAGTTGTTCATATACATACCACAATAAAATACTAACTAAATGAACATACCACATGGATGCTGAGAAGGATAAATCTACCCTGCCAAAATGTATGGACTAGACAAAGATGCAAGGATAAATAAATAGGAATTGAACTGAGAGGATTTACTAGAAGAAAAAATAAAGCTGGTTCTAACATTGCACACACGTTGGGGCAGCATACTTTTAAAAGATATCAGTAAAAAAAAGAAAATATATTGAAGCTCATGAATATGGTAAATGATATCCAATATGTAAAAAGTAGACAAAAAGAATCCCAGCCTTGGTATGTTCTTTATGATACTAGTAATTTGAATATTTGTCACAATAGAGCCTCTAAAGTCGTCATATATAATTGTAGCCAGATGCTTACGGCTGCAACCGACACAAGTTGATCTTGGTTGTTCGAGCTAGACTTGTTTACAGATTGGATTAGTCAAGCCGAGCTCAAGCTCAAAAGACTGTTCAAGCTCGAGGGGGCTTGCTAGCAGCTCGTAAGCTGATAAACACGAGTTCGGTGTACTTAAGCTACTCAACACAAGCTCGGGTGTATTGTATACCAGACTGATGGTTAGGTTGAGGAGGATATTCCGGGTTGACGAAATTATTGCTGACTGCAAAAGAAGTAAAAGGAGAGGGAATTCTTCCAGATGATGCAATTAGTAAGTTTGCTTGTGTGCATGCACACCCAAGAACACGCACAAACTTACACCAAACGAGAAGGCTATTAAACTCAGTCTGAGCCAAGCTAGCTAAAGTCGAGTTAGGAGAATCAAACCCAAGCTTGAGTCATCATCAGACTTCACGAGTTGAGCTTGTCCGAGAAGCTCGCAGGCCGAGCATTGCTATGTTTCTATGATTGTTTTCACCATCGCCAGTTTTAGCTTAGACTACGGCAAGGTACATGGCAAAATGTATATAACACAATACAGGGGAAAATTATAAGTAGAAGTTTCTGATCAGGTGTTTCAGTGGCAGGAACAAGGGGAATAAGCTGATCTTCAAAAGATGTATTCTCCATGTTAGAGGTAGTACGCGGCCTTCGAAGTTCGAAGAGCTCATGTTATGGAAGAGTCTGCTTATGTCCTGAACTTATAGAATGGAGCATGTATGCACCCTACACAAGGTCCTTTTGATGGTTATGTGAATTGTGGTATCAGAGGATACCGTTGTTGTTTTCATCAGAGATATCCTTCGCTAATCAGCTATTTATCCTATAACCAAGACCAAAAAGGACCAGCCAACTACATCTTAGATATGTGAAACCCTGATGTTTAGCCACCCATTTATCAGAAGAAAAAGTGATACTCGCAATCGTAAGTACCAAAAAAAAAAAATCTAAATAAAGAAGACGTACAATCACAAAAGTTGCTATCTTACAAGGCATTCATCTTGTGTGTACTACAGCTACTAAATACAGTACCATTGATTTTGTTTATCACAACATTGTGCAGTTTCCCCACAAAACCTTGGTCTCGTGCAACTTACATAGACCCATATATTAGTTATTTGGGAAATAAGTAACTAGTCTGATTGAATACAAAAAAGCTTAGATCAACAGGGAGCAATTATTGATTATGTACTATGATGAACATATAGCATTTCGAGGCCAAACATCGGTAGCTAGAAAAAGCCACCTACCATTTGGCCAATACATCAACGGGCATCTCATATCCCCATTTGAAACGGAACTCAGCTGCTTCATTCCTTGCTTGGTGCACTAAGGACCTTGCATCCGCTGGAAAAATAAATGTAATACAAGAAGGATTACAAAAGCAGAAGCGTTAACAGGCGAAGGCGGAAGCTGGTAAGTCGCACATTGGGCACATAAGTCGCTAATCAGAAACGAAAGAAAATGTTTTTTCACCAGCGCGACTGCCGAAGGGTCTTGGTTCTTACCAAGCGAAGCGAAGCGAAACGTTAACAAGATTGGAAAATTATTATGCAAAAGTAAATTATAGAAACATAAGATATTCATCCATTCCCCTACAAGCATCGTATAGTTAGACACCAGTACGTAGTCATCTAAGCAAAACATTTTCAGATTAGAGGGATAGATATCAAGTGTGGATCACTAAACATTAGCACCAAATGTTAAGAAGAAGTAGAAGATTTTAGCCATTTAACCTATGAGATGCATCTCTTCGCTTCCAGTTGGCTCTATTGAATACCAAAGAAGGAAGCACGGATGCTCAAAAAACTGGCGTCGTGCCCATTTCACGGCATGATGCTCGGATCACGACATATATTCGACACACACGGACACTCCAGCTTATATACCAGGCCTATGACATCGTGCCCATTGTGTTGCATTCATCTCCGTGTAATATATATACCGAGTTTTCATAGTATCTCCGTGTAATATATATACCGAGTTTTCATTGGCAGAGTAATTCTACTTCATGTGCATTTGATTATCTTGATAAAGAAACAACTTTGCAGCAACTTCCAAATTTAAACAACTTTGCAGCAGCTTCCAAATTTCTTCACAAAATCGAGCAAATGGCGAACTGACCTGTCATCCCGGTGGCCAACAATCCAAGGAACTTTGTGATCCGAAAGAGATGGGTAACGCTCGTCTGGTCCAACAACTTGTCCTGCACCCAAAAAATCTCTCAAATTACAATCATCTACATAGAAAAAGATCAAATCTTTCTCCACTCCATCAACAAATTAGGGGGGAAATTACTCACCGGGACCTTCTTCTGCGTGACGACGCACACGGAGTCCTTCCCCCTGACTCCGATCGACGTGATCCCGGCGGCCTTGACGGCCTTGAAGGCGTACTCTGAACAGATCGAGACGGACCAAACCTGTTAGGAACCGTGTCCGTGTCTGTATCGTGTCGTGTACGTGAGATTGTGGGGGAGTAGGGAAATCATAGGGTTTGCTTACCGACTTGGTAGAGGCGGCCCTCCGGGGAGAAGATGGTGATGTGGCGGTCGTAGCCGGCGCCGGTTCCTCGACTCATGGCGATCTAGCTAGGTTGTCTGCCGAGAAAATTTTTCTAGGGTTTTGAAGCTAGGATTAGGGTTTTCTATGTGGAGAAGAAGCTCGATGGTTAAAGAGCATAGATAGAGAGATTTCCTCTTCTTCAAGAAATTAATTAGCGGTAGGCACAAGAGTGTGACTCGATTTGAACTTAACTGGGCCGACTACTTGGTGAAGCGGGTTGGCACCTTACTAGCAATCACACCAATAAAATACGGGAATTTATAAGGGTACTACAAAGTTTACTAAGGGCTTGTCCCAGGAGGATTGGGACTAGCCCATTAATGAAGGAAGTTTACTCACACTAGCCCATTTTTTACTCATACTAGCCCAAACAAAGTTTACTCACACTCCTTCCAAACCCTCCCAAAGTCACCGGAGCCCTCCCCCCTCCCGCCGGAGCCCTTCTCCTCGAGTTCGTCCTCCTCCTCCTTGTCGATGGCTTCCAAAGTCTCGAAAGAATCAAGGTACAAATCTTATTTCTTCTTGTTCTATTGCATTTACAAAATTCTCCCAAAAATTTAAAAAATCCTATTGCATTTCGAAAATTTTGAGGGATTTTCTTTCCATTCTTCAAATGAGGGCATACAAGTCCTGAATGGAGTTTAGGATGTAGTTTAGACGTTTACTTAGATGGTCGAACCCGATTTTAGGGCATACAATGTCGACAATCGTCGACAGTGTCGAGCAGTATCGGACGGGAGTGTAGATTTTTCTACAGTCCCATATAGATTTAGGACTGCAGAGTTACCTACAGTCCTATATAAATTAAGGACTATAGAAATTTCTACAGTCCTTAATTTATAAAGGACTGTAGAAGTTCCAACAGTCCTAAAAAATTAGGACTGTTGAAATTTCTGCAGTCCTGTATACGTATAGGACTATAGGAATTTCTATAGTCCTGAATGTTAAATTAATTTAGAATGATAAATGAAATTATATTTTTTGTCTTATAGTCATGACTCTCGTAAGGGCACTGTGGATGAAGATTTCATCAGAAGACGCCCTATTGCGTCGATGCGTAAGGAACGCAATGTTTCGCGTACTATTGCACCAGGTGTCACTATCCGCGAGCCCGAGGCACGCCCTGAAGTGAGGAAACGTCGAATAACGAAGAAGACTATCACTCGTTCGAAGGAACGTGCTCCTCCTAGTTCTTTCGGTTCTTCTTCCTCCTCCGATGAGGACATGCCAAATGTCCCACATCGGCCTACTGATGGTTCAGGACCTTCGCAGCCTGCAGATAGTCCTGTTGAGAGTCTCCCACAAACCCTCGAAAACTGGGCTACTGATGGTTCAGGACCTTCTGAGCAGCCACATAGTCCAGTCGAGACTCGTCCAAACGGTTGCTCTATGTTACCGTCGATCGAAAACCATATGACATACCAAATATGGAACAATCCGGTAAGTACATTACGTTATGATAATTTTATATGTAGTTGTAAGTTCAAAGTTCATCCAATTATTTATAGATAAGTATATTTTACATAGAGGTATAACTTCATCCAATTGTTTACTTTTCAGGAGAGTTCTCGTATGTTAACGGTGATCGACCACGGGAAAAAATACAATACATGGAGGTATGAATTATTTGGAGACGATGTGAAGGCAAAAATCAGTACCACCGGTTTACAATATTTTGGTAGCTACTCATATACGACGGTGGATAATGCACTGATATCAGCATTTGTCGAACGATGTCATCCTTAAACCAACACTTTCCATCTACCCAATGGGGAGTTGACGATTACCCTTGATGACGTTGTCACGCCCCAGTCCCAAAATACCGAGGGACTGGATGCGTGATTATGGCCAGCAGCATGCACCGAAGGACAAACCCAATTTAATGGATCCATCGGGCATACTTAAGCTGTATTACATCAGTCAGGATTTTACTATTCTCATCCACAGAATAAAGATAACAACATCAGCAAAATAAACCACAACATCCAGTTACAAGTATTGAAAGAAAATCGGGAAACCACCCGATAATAAGTCTGTTTACACAAGTTCAATTAACAGGAAAATAAAGAGTTAATGAAACAGGAAATAAGTCTAATTGCCATAAGACTGATCATGGCGCAGCAATTGTTCAGGAGAAATCCTCAGCGATCACCTCGTCGTCAGGTTCAGGTACTGCTCCGAGTAGTGCTCCTGTTCCGTACACCTCAGGGTAGCTCTCGTCTGCTATAACTGGAGAACAAAACCAGGTCCTCGGCGGGACGTAACAAGGTACAGAAGAATACGAGCCATAATACAGTGAATGAGCATGCAAGTCAACCAAAATGTTAAACACAAGAGAAGCACAAGAAATTAATAAGTTTAAGACAGTGGCATGCCGATGTTACTATCAAACAAATCCGGATAAGTATTTAAAACCAGCTAAGTGATCATGCAAGTGAGAGTTATTATTCATACTCAGGCTGAGACTACTACAGGATCAGTGATAAGAAACCATAGCAGTGTTTTCTCGAAGGGCCAGTACAGGTGCCAAAGCTCTGTGTCAGAGACTAGGATACTTCCAGATAACCAGATATATATATAATATAATCAGCCTTGATATGGTAATACTCTCCCCACCCAATGAAATCTCACGTCACAGTTCTCAATGTTCGTGTTACGCAAGATTAGAACTAATGCAACTAGTCAGGATAAAACATAAAGCTCAAGTTATGAAATCTATATCCTAAACAAAATCCCCTTGAATAATCAGGAAGATTCTGTATCATGCTTTGTGTCAGGTGTCCTGGGGATAAAGTAATTGATAGGGAAAGTACAACAGCCACATAATTTAAAGCAAGAGAATCTAAATGAATCAATAAACTGCATTTTATGGCAAGGTACACTTGCCTGGATTTCCTGTTTCAGTTGTAGCTCTGGCAAATAGCTGGATTTCCAGGCAGTACTCCGGTTGCTGAAATAGACATCATCATCAGGTCCAGAACATATCAATCAGCTAGGATCGCCTGTCCTTGAGTCCAATTTGGAGACAAGGGCAAAAACGTCATTTTTGGGTCAAAACGGGGTCCAGATGTGGGCCGCTTTGCACCGAAAACCGAGTCAGGGTCAAAGGTCTCAAAAATAGTCCAACTTAGTGTCAACAGGTCAGGAACGATGATACGAACCCAACAGAACTTCCGGAATTGGATTTCGATGAGCCGTTCTCAAAATCGCCCGTCGGATGGAACCTGTGGGGCCCACGACACACGATTTTGTCAACGTTCTCAGAATCGAGCCAAACTTGACCCACAGGACCAGCGTATTGCTACGAGTCCGATGGCGCAAGTTTTGTCTCGATCCGACGTGTTTACACTAAGTTACAGCGAGATACAGAATGGTCGAATACGAGGCGATGTCCGCGGATACGCACTGATTTCGGTGTGCACGCACATCCGAATCAGCTTCTGCAAAATCCTGCACGTCCGTATCAACGACGCGCACGTATCGGTGAAGACCGCACGCGACCAAGTCGTCCCGTTTGGCGGGGCGTACTCAGTTCCGGGGTGAAAACAGTGTCTGGGTTTTCCTGTTTTTGGATCGCGGTGTACGATCACCACAGGACGCGATGCCCCGAGCGGTTTGTCTGGGCACCGAGAGGGTCATACAGGCTACGCGATACAATTTACGGAATTGAATTCCGAGCTACGAGTCAAAAGTTACGAATACCTGAAGTGAGCTTGAAAATAGCGTCTCCTTCGTGTCCAAATCGTGTCCTGGGTCCACCCTAGGGTTTAGGGTTTTCTGTGTCCGGCTTCTGTGTCGAGTCTGTGTCCGGCCGAGCTAGGGCTGAGGCGGCGCTCGTCGGCAGAGTTGCGGTGAGGCAGGGTCTGGAGGAGGCGGAAGAGGGCGGCGCTGTCCGGCGGCTTGGCGACCGGAGTCGACGGCGCTGCGGCCCTAGGCTGCTGCTGCTCGACTGAGAAGAGGCCAGAGGAGGAGAGGGTCCAGGGCGAGGCTGGTGCGGGAAGTGGGAGGCGAGTCACGGCGGGTGGTCGGCTGAAGTCGGGGCGGCACGCGGCGGAATTTTGAGGTCGGCGGGGTATTCAGGTGGCCGGAGGGAGGGGATTCTAGGGTTTATATAGGGAGGGAGGGGAAGGCGAACGGCGGCCGGTGCGGGAGGTGAACGGGCGGGGACGCGAAGCGGTCGGCGGCGGCGGGTTATAGAAGTCGGAGCGGAACCGTCGCCGGCGGCGGAAACGCTCAGGCGGTCGGGTTCCTGAGCGGATTGGGGAAGAGAAGGGTCACGCGGGTCTGCGGGTTGGCGGATGCGGGCGGGTTCGGGTCTGACGGACCCGACCCAATAAACCCACAGGCCGGGCTGGGTATAAATGGGCTGGGCCGAATGGGTTTCTATTTATAATAATAAATAATTAACTCTTCTAAATAATTAATTAATAATCAATTAATAATAATAGTTTTTAGGGCTTTTAAAAACAATCCAGGGTCCAATAAATTCCCAGAAAAATACCCTATGCTCGATTTTTCTATTTTACACCATAAAATATTATTTTTATAATATTTTAATATTATTTATTATCATTTAAAAAAATCCTTTAATAATTAAAACACCTGATTTAAATTACAGAAAGTTCCAAGATAATTCCAAAAAATTCCAGATAAATTGTAAAAATCCAAATTAAGATTCTCTTGAAAATCAGGGGGATTACAATATACCCCCCTTAAGAGGATTGCGTCCTCGCAATCAAAGATTAACCGGTCAACAGAGATGACACGGTTGCAAAATTTATTTGAATCAGAAAAATCAAGATTGAGAGTTTAACACCTAGGAAATTTTTTTTTCCCTAAGCAATAGAAGTTATACAATTTCCCAAATATGGGAAATCTAGAAAATTACTGTTTTAGAAAACCAGGTTATATTCAAAAATTATCAGGTCAACAATTCTAGGTTATTATCAAGTTCAAAACTAGGTTATCAATTGTTAGCAAGTTAAAATTATCAGGTTAAGGTTATCAGGTCAAGTCTGTGGTCACGAACCAGCAGGCACAACTAAAGAAATGCTAGAAACAGAATAACTAAAACTTACTCGCATTATCAACTCCACGGTTCTGCGCATCTCCCACGGTCATCGCAAAAACTTGGCCACGTCCTTGAGGTGGTGCTCTCTGCTGTTGCTGGGCTTGCTGGTAGGGTGCTGCTTGATGTGCCAAGGGTGGCCTTGGTTGCTGTCCTCCTGGTGATGGTAGAGCTTGTTGGTTTGCTCTTGGTACTTCTCTACGCTCAGGGCAGTCCTTCAATGCATGCTGTCTGGATCCACAACCTAAGCATAGTCCGTGCTTACGTCTACACTCCTTCTCCACATGGCCTGTCTTGCCGCAGTAGTAACAAGTAGGAAGAGTCAGGGTTTTGGATGCAGATCCCTGTGGTGCTTGGTGTAGATGAGGTTTCTTGGCAGCTTCTCCATTGTTTGCTCTGGCTGGTACTGATGTGGAAGGCCTCTTCAGACTGGTTTCTCTCCTGGTGACGCGCTCCATGCGTCTAGCTGCAGCAAGGACATCCGTGTACGAAGTTGGTGCGACAGATCTGTAAACCCCCTGAATTTTCAAAATTTTAAAAACTGGATTTTTCATAATTTTCTGGAATTTTCTGGGATTTTTCTGTAATTTAAAAACAGGGTTTTAATTATTCAATGATTTTTAATTGATATTAAATGATATTAAAATAGTATGAAAATAATATTTTCGGATGTAAAATGAAAAACTGGACTTAGGACAATTTTTCTGGAATTTATCGGACCCCAGACCTATTTTTAAATGCCTAAAAAATATTTATTCATTTAATTAATTATTTAATTAAATACTGATATTATTATTATTATTATTATTATTATTATTATTATTATTATTATTATTATTATTATTATTATTATTATTATTATTTACTTATTTTTATTTCCTTTCCTCCGGCCCGCGGCCCGTTGGGCCAGCCCGGCCCAACCCAACTCGAGGCCCAGCCCACCCCAGCCTAGCGGGTCGGGCGGGTCGGCCAGACCCGAACCCGACCCGACCCGGCTGACCCCCACTCCCTACGAACCCTCGGCTGCCCGAGTCCGGCGCCGCTCCGCCCGGGCCGCCCGCCGCATCCACCGGCCTCCCCTCCGCGCACCCCGCCACGTCGGCCACGACCCCGCCTTTCTCGGCCTGCCGCAGCTCCGCCCCGCCCTATTTATATCTCCCCCTCCGCCGTCTCCAGCTCCCCGAACCGCCACCGCCACCACCCGCTCAGGCCTCCACCACCGCGCCGCCCTCTCCGCCGACGCCACCGGACCGCGCCCAGCCACCTCCTTCTCCTCCCCTCCCCTTCGTCTCCGGCGACGGTCGCTCGACAGCAGCGGCAGCAGCAGCTAGGGCAGCTGCTCCCCGCGCCTCCGGCCGCCGTGCTCGTCGCCGCCGCCTCCGCTCGAGCGCCGCGCCCCTCGCCGAGCTGCCCCGGCCCTCCGCCGCAGTCCAGCAGCCTCCCTCCGCCGCGTGCCGCCGGAGCCCTAAACCCTAACCCTAATTCCTTTTTCGTGTCGGACACAGGACACTGTGTCGTGTCGGACACGATTCGCCCCCGGTTTTTTGGGTCCCCTTCAGGTAAGCGTAACTTTTTGCTCGTATCTCCGTTTTCGATTCCGTAAATTGCGTTGCGAAGCATGTATGACCCTCTCGGTGTCCGGACAAACTGTTCGGGGCATCGCGTCCTGTGGTGATCGCACACCGCGATCCAAAAAAGGAAAAACCCAGACCCTGTTTTACCCCGGAACCGAGTCCGCCCCGCCAAACGGGACGACTTGGTCGCGTGCGGTCTTCACAGATACGTGCGCCTCGTCGATACGGACGTGTGGGATTTTGCGGAAGCTGATTTGGGTGTGCGTGCACACCGGAATCAACGCGTATCCGCGGACATCGCCCCGTATCCGTCTTTTCTGCAATTCGATCTAACTTCGTGCACACACGTCGGATCGAGACGAAACTTGTGCCATCGGACTCGTAGCGATACGCTGGTCCTGTGGGCCAAGTTTGGTTCGATTCTGAGAACGTTGACGAAATCGCGTGTCGTGGGCCCCACAGGCCCCGCTCGACGGGCGATTTTGTGAACGGCTCATCGGAATTCAATTCTAAAAGTTCCGTTGGGTTCGTATCAGCGTTTCTGACCTGTTGACACTAAGTTTGGTGAATTTGGAGACCGTTGACCCGGACGCATTTTTCGGTGCAAAGCGGGCCCACCGGTGGACCCCGTTTTGACCCGAAACTGCCGTTTCTGCCCTTGTCTCCAAATTGGACCCAAGGACAGGCGTTTCCAGCTGATTGATATTTTCTGGATCTGATGGTGATGTTTGTTTCAGCAACCGGAGTACCGCCTGCAATTTCCGCCGAAGTCAGAACTGCGAACCGAGTCGGAACCACAGGCAAGTGTACCTTGCCAAACCCTGCAGCTTGCTAATTATTTTCTGGACTTAATCATGCAATAATGGACAAATAAAGCCTGCCAAATCTCAGTAATTCTTGACATAGTACTTTACTTGATTTCTGGTGAATTAAATATAAACATGTTTTAACTGCTTAACCTAGGAGACGTGTGACGTACTTAGTGTCCGATCACAGTCGGGTGCCAACTCCGTACGCGGGGTTGTGTAACGTCACATAGACATGGATATCGAGACCCGATAATTCTCGTACTTGTCCTATCAAGTACACCAGAACCCAGGACACTTGACACTATTTCATGAGACAGAGTCTTCCTGAGACATTCAAGGTGATTCTGTATAGGATGCATGTTATAGGACATAGACTTTACATTCTTAGACATTTTGATTCATAGATACCAGACTTGCTGCATTAGTTATAATCCCGCTGACATGGACATGAGACGTTATGGTCATGGCTTGCGTGATTACATTGGGTGGGGAGAGACACACAGACTACAGGCTGATATTATATATATAGCATAGTATATATCATAGTGAAATTCATAGTTATTGCCGCTACCGGCTCCCCGACACAGAGCTTGTAGTGGCTTCAGCCTGAGATCTAGTGCTACTCTCATATTGCATATCACATAGTTGGTTACTTAGTTTACCCTGTTGATTATCTTATTGCTGCACTGATATTCATTTGGCTTGAGTTTTTCTGTACCTTGCTATGTCCCCTGAGGACCTGGAATGGATGATGTCCCCAGGTACGGCTGAAGAGAACTACCCAGAAGTATACGGTACCGGAGCACTCCTCGGAACAGAACCAGGAACAGAGGACGAGATAGTGGCCGAAGACTTCTCTTGAGCGCCGGCTTCAACTACTCAGTATTTACATTTTCCAGCATTTTATTTCCTGTCTTTCCTTAAATGTAACAGACTAATTCTCGGAATTGTTTCCCGAGATAACCTTATTTGATATTGCTTATTTCATTCCATTGCATTATTTCTGGCATTAATCTGTGTTATTCTGTGGATGAGATTAGAAAGGCCTGAGACTTGTAACATATTACTGCTAGACTACAGCTTAAGCATGCCCTGATGGATCCATTAAATTGGGTTGTCCATCGGTGCGTGCTGCTGGCCATTGCTCACGTGCTCAGTCCCTCGGCAATTTGGGACTGGGGCGTGACAAGATCCAATCAGTTTCTGTAGTTCGATGTTGAGTCCGTCGAAAAACTTCTCGGCCTTCTCTACTTCTGTCGGAATCAAGGTAGGAGCGAAGCGACTCAGACGAATGAACTCGGCGTTGTACTCTTCCACCGTCATAGCTTCCTGAGTGAGACGATTGAACTTGTCCCTCAGTTCTGATCGAGCGATAGCCGGTATGTACATCTCCTGGAAGAGTCTGGAGAACTCTTCCCAAGTAACTCGGTCTGGTCCGAGCCTGGTCTCTTCGGATAGCCACCAGTGATGAGCATTGTCCGTCAATTGCATTCTGACGGCGGTCATCCAACGTTCTCTTGGTAGTTCAGCTGCTTCTAATTGATGACGAATATTGGTGAGCCATTCATGCACTTCTGTTGGTCCCTCCTTGCCAGAGAAAGTTCGGGGCTTCAGTTATCGAAAATCAGTGATAGAGCCCGTCGGTTGCCGTCTAGCTGGTAGGTTGGCCTGCTCCAGTGCATTTACTAGACTGTTCCTCAAGTACTCAGCCTCACGACATTGGGCTTCGGTTTGAACTTGTTGCTGAGCTTGTAACATTGCGTAGAACATCTGGAACATCTGCTGTCCGTCCATTGCTTGGCCTGGTGGAAAGGCAGGCATCTGTGGAGGAAACTGGGGTGGAGGTGGAATATCATCACGCCGAAATCTAGAAGATTGCGGATCTGCTTGTCTGCTTCGGTGAGTAGAGGGATCTCCACTCAATAGCGTCACTTCCTCTTCTCCGTAGGTGGCTTCAGCACCCATTGGTGTTCTTGCTGGAGTTCCGTCATTTTCTCGTGAATCCATTACTCTGCATCAACAATAAACTATAAGAGGCGCACAGGAGTCAAGGCAAGATGCAAGTCAAAATTAGTTCGAATACAGATATCAAGAACGTTTTCAAGCAAGTGGATGAGATCCTAAAAACTTATCCTATCTTTATTGCAGGCCTGTTCGGTCCCTAAGTTGAAACCGAACAATTTAGTCGTTGACCTGCATGGGCCACCACAAAAACCATGTCACGCCCCAGTCCCAAAATACCGAGGGACTGGATGCGTGATTATGGCCAGCAGCATGCACCGAAGGACAAACCCAATTTAATGGATCCATCGGGCATACTTAAGCTGTATTACATCAGTCAGGGTTTTACTATTCTCATCCACAGAATAAAGATAACAACATCAGCAAAATAAACCACAACATCCAGTTACAAGTATTGAAAGAAAATCGGGAAACCACCCGATAATAAGTCTGTTTACACAAGTTCAATTAACAGGAAAATAAAGAGTTAATGAAACAGGAAATAAGTCTAATTGCCATAAGACTGATCATGGCGCAACAATTGTTCAGGAGAAATCCTCAGCGATCACCTCGTCGTCAGGTTCAGGTACTGCTCCGAGTAGTGCTCCTGTTCCGTACACCTCAGGGTAGCTCTCGTCTGCTATAACTGGAGAACAAAACCAGGTCCTCGGCGGGACGTAACAAGGTACAGAAGAATACGAGCCATAATACAGTGAATGAGCATGCAAGTCAACCAAAATGTTAAACACAAGAGAAGCACAAGAAATTAATAAGTTTAAGACAGTGGCATGCCGATGTTACTATCAAACAAATCCGGGTAAGTATTTAAAACCAGCTAAGTGATCATGCAAGTGAGAGTTATTATTCATACTCAGGCTGAGACTACTACAGGATCAGTGATAAGAAACCATAGCAGTGTTTTCTCGAAGGGCCAGTACAGGTGCCAAAGCTCTGTGTCAGAGACTAGGATACTTCCAGATAACCAGATATATATATAATATAATCAGCCTTGATATGGTAATACTCTCCCCACCCAATGAAATCTCACGTCACAGTTCTCAATGTTCGTGTTACGCAAGATTAGAACTAATGCAACTAGTCAGGATAAAACATAAAGCTCAAGTTATGAAATCTATATCCTAAACAAAATTCCCTTGAATAATCAGGAAGATTCTGTATCATGCTTTATGTCAGGTGTCCTGGGGATAAAGTAATTGATAGGGAAAGTACAACAGCCACAGAATTTAAAGCAAGAGAATCTAAATGAATCAATAAACTGTATTTTATGGCAAGGTACACTTGCCTGGATTTCCTGTTTCAGTTGTAGCTCTGGCAAATAGCTGGATTTCCAGGCAGTACTCCGGTTGCTGAAATAGACATCATCATCAGGTCCAGAACATATCAATCAGCTAGGATCGCCTGTCCTTGAGTCCAATTTGGAGACAAGGGCAAAAACGTCATTTTCGGGTCAAAACGGGGTCCAGATGTGGGCCGCTTTGCACCGAAAACCGAGTCAGGGTCAAAGGTCTCAAAAACAGTCCAACTTAGTGTCAACATGTCAGGAACGATGATACGAACCCAACAGAACTTCCGGAATTGGATTCCGATGAGCCGTTCTCAAAATCGCCCGTCGGATGGAACCTGTGGGGCCCACGACACACGATTTTGTCAACGTTCTCAGAATCGAGCCAAACTTGACCCACAGGACCAGCGTATTGCTACGAGTCCGATGGCGCAAGTTTTGTCTCGATCCGACGTGTTTACACTAAGTTACAGCGAGATACAGAATGGTCGAATACGAGGCGATGTCCGCGGATACGCACTGATTTCGGTGTGCACGCACATCCGAATCAGCTTCTGCAAAATCCCGCACGTCCGTATCAACGACGCGCACGTATCGGTGAAGATCGCACGCGACCAAGTCGTCCCGTTTGGCGGGGCGTACTCAGTTCCGGGGTGAAAACAGGGTCTGGGTTTTCCTGTTTTTGGATCGCGGTGTACGATCACCACAGGACGCGATGCCCCGAGCGGTTTATCCGGGCACCGAGAGGGTCATACAGGCTACGCGATACAATTTACGGAATTGAATTCCGAGCTACGAGTCAAAAGTTACGAATACCTGAAGTGAGCTTGAAAATAGCGTCTCCTTCGTGTCCAAATCGTGTCCTGGGTCCACCCTAGGGTTTAGGGTTTTCTGTGTCCGGCTTCTGTGTCGAGTCTGTGTCCGGCCGAGCTAGGGCTGAGGCGGCGCTCGTCGGCAGAGTTGCGGTGAGGCAGGGTCTGGAGGAGGCGGAAGAGGGCGGCGCTGTCCGGCGGCTTGGCGACCGGAGTCGACGGCGCTGCGGCCCTAGGCTGCTGCTGCTCGACTGAGAAGAGGCCAGAGGAGGAGAGGGTCCAGGGCGAGGCTGGTGCGGGAAGTGGGAGGCGAGTCACGGCGGGTGGTCGGCTGAAGTCGGGGCGGCACGCGGCAGAATTTTGAGGTCGGCGGGGTATTCAGGTGGCCGGAGGGAGGGGATTCTAGGGTTTATATAGGGAGGGAGGGGAAGGCGAACGGCGGCCGGTGCGGGAGGTGAACGGGCGGGGACGCGAAGCGGTCGGCGGCGGCGGGTTATAGAAGTCGGAGCGGAACCGTCGCCGGCGGCGGAAACGCTCAGGCGGTCGGGTTCCTGAGCGGATTGGGGAAGAGAAGGGTCACGCGGGTCTGCGGGTTGGCAGATGCGGGCGGGTTCGGGTCTGACGGACCCGACCCAATAAACCCACGGGCCGGGCTGGGTATAAATGGGCTGGGCCGAATGGGTTTCTATTTATAATAATAAATAATTAACTCTTCTAAATAATTAATTAATAATCAATTAATAATAATAGTTTTTAGGGCTTTTAAAAACAATCCAGGGTCCAATAAATTCCCAGAAAAATACCCTATGCTCGGTTTTTCTATTTTACACCATAAAATATTATTTTTATAATATTTTAATATTATTTATTATCATTTAAAAAATCCTTTAATAATTAAAACACCTGATTTAAATTACAGAAAGTTCCAAGATAATTCCAGAAAATTCCAGATAAATTGTAAAAATCCAAATTAAGATTCTCTTGAAAATCAGGGGGATTACAGACGTCCATCATATATTGGGACTTAGGGTTGATGGTCGAGTCATGATGAATCAAACTTTTGATGAGTCGAGTATCAACTTTTACGACCATATTGTAGATTATGTATCAGGGTGTCTGGGAGTTGATGCCACTAGTTTTACCGGTCTTCGAGAATTTAAGAACTCCTACGGACTTCCTCTAAAATATTTAGAGGAGATATTCACTGATCCGGACCCCGAAATGGATAATAGCGATAATGTGGCCCGCGGATATATGCAGTTCATCTTAGGGGTTGTTGGCATTACGGATAAGTCTGGAACGTCCATACATGCCAAATATCTCCTCAATTTGGACAACATTGACACATTGGAAGAAATATCTTAGGAAAACGGTATACTAGCATACCTTTACCGCGAGCTTGGTGCGGCATCCCGCGTGGGTTCGAAGACAATATCCGGATGCCAAACTCTACTCCATGTATAGATATATCTTTGTCAACTTGTATACATAATTTTAAATTTTGTTGTTTATTTTTGGACTAATGTTTTTGTAACCTGGTTATGTGAAGGCATGGATATACGAGCACTTTCCAACCCTGGAGCGGGCGAAACTGAACCGAGGGTATGACGAGAACCTTCCTAGAATGTGCCGATGGAAGCCAACTAAGGAAGATGCCAAACGTTCTCACACATTGGCCGCCCTACAGAATGCACTCGAAGATATGACGACAGAAGAGGTGAATTTAGACCTAATTTTGTACTTAATTGGTATTAATTGACTACGTTATGCTAAATTTTATGCGGTACAGATTGTTTAGGATCCATACCGTGATTTGCGATAGACTACTCGTCCATTGCAACCAGTCGCTTTATATCACGGTCTTATCAGTTGTCATAAAATCGATGAGGCTTATATGCCGGATAGAGTGCTCCGTCAGTTTGGCTACGTTCAAACTGTCCCAAAGCGCACTTTAAAAATGATAACTCCTCCGTGCGGTACAAAACCGCTAAACTATATTCCTGCAGCGTTCAACTGGGTATCAGACTTCTTCACCGAGTGGCAACGCCACGTTATTAGAGATACCGAACGGCAAGCAGCAGTCAATATGACGGAGTGTAGCGACGACTACCTCGCCTACTACGCCGGTGTCGGACTACCTACCTTGTTCCAACACGGAGGTGATATTGTGTGTGTACCTTCAGATCTTCATGCCAAATTGGTCTTGTATACTGCATTGGTCAAGATGGTGAGACAACTTCTACACTTTAAGTTTGGTATTTGTAAATGTTTATTACAAAAAAATTTAATTCTCATGAACAGGCAAGGAAAGTGAAGAAGTTGGGAAGAAGCCTCGTAAGTTGCCAGGGTTCGAATTATATGACAATTAATGACGAACTCCTACAAATCGACAATGCTGAAGATTTTCCTTTCTTGGAAAATAGAGAGCAACGTACAAAGAGGCGGCATGAAGTTTAGGCCCCATTTGAAGAATTGTAAAACTTTCAATGAATATGACTTTTGAGAATTGTAAAAGTTTAAACTATGAGTTTGAGTTGTAAAACTTTGAATTAATTTGCTACTATTGGCACTTTGAATGATTTTGCTATAATTGCTACATACATACAATTTGTGTTCAAATTTTGCTACATACATACAGTTGTCATTTCTTTATACAGTGGAGCTAATTTTACTTATAACTGTGTATACAGACAGTGGATAAAGTTTAGGACTGTCAACAATTTGACAGTCCTACTTTCTTCCAAGACTGTAAAAATATTGACAGTCCGAAACTTTACCCACTGTCTATGGGCAGTTTTATGTAAGTTTAGGACTGTCAACATTTTGACAGTCCTAAACTTTACCCACTGTCTACTTGGCTTTTACGCCAACCATCTTTACGCCAATATTTTGACAGTGGGTAAAGTTTAGGACTGTCATATACTAGGACTGTCAACATTTTGACAGTCCTAAACTATCATGTTGGTGTAAAGATGGTTGGCGTAAAGTTTAGGACAGTCCTAAACTTACATATAACCGCCCATAGACAGTGGATAAAGTTTAGGGCTGTCAAAATATTGACAGTCCTAGTATACACTAGGACTGTCAACATTTTGACAGTCCTAAACTTTACCCACTGTCAAAATGTTGGCGTAAAGATGGTTGGCGTAAAAGCCAAGTAGACAGTGGGTAAAGTTTAGGACTGTCAAAATGTTGACAGTCCTAGTATACACTAGGACTGTCAACATTTTGACAGTCCTAAACTTTACCCACTGTCAAAATATTGGCGTAAAGATGGTTGGCATAAAATTTAGGACTGTCAAAATGTTGACAGTCCTAGTATATACTAGGACTGTCAACATGTTGACAGTCCTAAACTTACATATAACTGTCCATAGATAGTGGGTATCGATTAGTATCAATGCACAGCATACAGTCAAAATCGATTAGTAGCAATTAGATAGCTCCATTCATTGCACAAAATACACACAACATACAGTTCAATATACAGTTAAACATACATGGCTCATTGCACAAAATACATTTCTATATACAGTATCAATCGATTAGAAAATTAAAGTAGTCGTTCAGCATGATTTTTGGATCCTCCATCTTCATCATCTTCTTATAGGTAGCCATTGCATCCGTGTAGGGTATCGTCCATGCGATCTCTTCCTCTGGTGCGTGTTTATACCAAAGCGTAGAAGGTGGCAGAATAGGAGAATGACCTATCAACCTTGGGATGACGAAGTGTTGTCCGACAAGCCCTATGCAACATAGAGTGGATACTCCGTGTTCAGTCGGGGGAGCACACATTGAAAAGAAAGTATTGTTAATACCTTGTGAGATAATTACAATAGGTATCTTATTCCTATTAGAGAATACGTAAGCAGCAGGCGGGACATCCATGTAATGGTCTCGTCCGGTAACTGTTTCCATACAAGGTATGATTGCCAACAAATCTCCAACAATTTCTTCGTCGAGTATCTGCCTATAGAAGGGTAGTCGAGACTCCAACTCCTCGTACAGCTCTTCCCTAACCTGTCTCCATCCTGCTTCAACTGAATAGCCTAGTTGTCTTGCTAGTGCATGATATCCACAATGTCCATCCTTAGGAACATCAACAATAGACCAAATAAAATTCCGTATCTCAGGTAGAAAATTTTCAATGTATAGACTATAAGAATCAAAAAAGTTATCTAAACCCTCCGTCGTGACTGCATCGTTCGTTTTATGTTTCTTCCTCCTTCGAATAGTAAGCTTACTCTTTTTTCTGCGGAAATACCACCCCATCCATTATGGACTTTGCCTCCAAACTGCGTTCAATATGTTCAAACAATGATGGATCTCTTTTAGTTGACTCCTCCTCCTTCTTTTTTGCTCTACTCTTTCTTGACTGTGGTCTTCCCTTAGGAGTTCGAACAACATATGGCTCTTGCAATCGAGTTGTTGCTGGGACTGCAATTTCTTGGATTTTAACCTCAATGGATCTTCTCTCCGGTTCCGATGCGACACACCACCGTGCGTGCAGAAGCTTCACTTGTGGCAAAGCAAAGAAATCATCTAGAACTTCCACCTTCGGCATTATCGACAGCTGTCTCCAACGTTGATCAACAACATCTATTGGAATAGGTATAGATTCACGACGATATTCGTTGATCTCATGTGCATAAGGAAGTCCGAGTGAATGTCAATATGAACAACTGCAAACCTCGGGATCATAACCCACCGACTTCGACCTACCAATCTCCTCAAACAATAAGCCCAATGCCTTGTGAGATACTACATGGATTAAACCATCCAAGAGGTGTTCATGCTTGTATTCATGCTTTGCAATATTTAGGCTCATCTCAAATGATGCTACAATCTCGTTCACCGTGGAAGTCATCATCAAATGAATCGATTGCCAAATGGAGACAAAATTACCGATCGATGACCGTAGATATCTTTTTAAACTTGAGTGTGATCCTTCGACCCGGTTCGTAGTGATTGTGCCATAATGCTTTACTATGTTCGTCCATGCTAACACGAATTGCTCTTTATGTGGTTCTAGCCAAGTATCTTTGATATAAGATATGCATGTCGGGTTACTCGTCTCCCACTTTTGTTGGAATATGTACCATGCTGTGTCGTAGCTGTCTGTAGTACTTGCTCGCCATACAAGACTCCAATCACTGTAGAATTCTTCGAAGCGAGTCGATTTTACCGTCCACATTTTCAAATTTTCTCCTACATTGAGCTTGGATATTTCGATTTATATGCCAAGTGCATAGTAGTCTATGCGCATGAGAAAATACAATCTCTATAGCATTTATCAGCGCATATTCTCTGTCGGTAACAAAAACAGAGGGCTCTTTGTAACCTGTGTAAAGGGATTGTAGTTTTCTCAATGTCCATGTATAATCCTCTACTGTCTCACTCTTCATAAAATAAAAAGTAACTGTAAATGTTTTTCCCGTAGACGTAAATCCAACAACGTGAAAAAGAGGCATCTTAAACTTGTTGGTCTTATATGTACAATCAAGGATCAACACGTCTGCGAAGGACCGAGCCAAGTGTGTGTAATCAGGATGAGCCCAAAACAACGAAAGAAGTTTATAAGTTTGTGGATGTCTTCTATGGTACTCCACGTAGTGATGCTCCCCAAGCAACTTCAATACTTGCTGCATCGCCATTCTTCCTTTCATACTTTTAATTTTCGCTCTGGCCAAACTATTATAGATGGTCCTAATGGTAGACTTGTTCCCATCTTCTTTTTGTCACACGGCAGAATAAATTTTTTTTGGTGCAACTCCGGAAAGGAACATTTTTTCAACCAACTTTCTCTCATCCTCCTTCAACCGTGCCACGTAGGGATGACCCGTAAGTGTCCCTGGAATAGGATGATTGTGTCTTCCATTCTTAACTTCGATTATCCACTTCACATCTTCTACTTTTACAATCAACACCTTCAATGGACAATCACATTTTCTCGTCCCAACATTTTTCTTAGGGATTTTTTTTTCAACAACACCATTTTTTTATGATGCTCCCTAAACACACCTCCTCTTTCGCACCCCAGCTCTACATATTTTCGGCCCGGCCGAGATCTGATGGATCTTGTAATGACAATTACTATATTATGTCATCTTCCAACTTCTCTGTACCACTCTAATGCTTCTTCCTGGGTTGCAAATTGAATATTCGTTGAGAATATATCATCCACATTAACACCAATAGCATGATGTACCACAATATCTGTACAAGGTTGGTCCTATAACCAATATAAAATAATATAAATATTAATAACTTCATATAATTATCCAGGACTGTCACTAGTTTGACAGTCCTATTTGTATACAGGACTGTCAAAATAATGACAGTCCTACTTTTATATAGGACTGTCGAAAATATGACAGTCCTATATTTATATAGAACTGTAGAATTATTGACAGTACTATATTTATATAGGACTGTCTAATTTTTACAGTCCTTACACGATGACTGTCAAATTAGGGTTGTCGTTTGACGTACCGTACGTGCTTCGGAACAACCGACATGTTCTTCGGAACGTCCGGAGTGCATATTTAATGGATTGGATGATCCGACTTCGTCATCGAAGATATTTTTATGCATTATTCCTACAATAGTCAAAAAAACTAAAAAAAATTCTGACAATCTCAAAACTTATTCATCGTATGTTGTCGAAGACATACCAGAAGAATATTCGTTGGACAATCACCAAAGCAAAATTCTCCTCCACTTGGGACCACAACTATCAATTTCTAAATTTAGGTTTCACTTGGAGAATGAGAGTTTCTTCAAGTCAAGGGAAAATGCCTAAAATAGAAATTTTGTTCACTTATATACCTTGGTGTGGGCTAGCCCCAAGTAATTTTATGAGTGGCAAACTTGTAATTTTGGGATAAATAACTTTGGGCTAGCCCCAAGTAATAAGTGTAGTGCCCTTATAAATTCCCTAAAATGCGTATGATATGGAAAAAAATCGTATATTTCAAAAACATATAATATTTACGTATTTTAAAAAATTGGATTAATATATAAATTTTAAAATTATGATATTTTAAATGTGTTCTACACGAATAACTAAAAAATCGGCACAAAAAAATGTTGCTGACAGTACAACCTATATAATTAACCAATAAATAAACTCAACAGTCTTTCCTTAAGGTCAATTTTATAGGCACTCTAAAACTTACTTAGGACATCCCAAATTTTTTTCAGTTTATTTACAAATTTGTCATTCAATTTCTTTGCTTGAGGGCAGTCCAAATCTTTATATAAAAGTCAACGACATTTACGTTTCAGTCCAACTTTTCTTTTCCAGGACTGTCACAATGTTGACAGTCCTTTGAAGGACTCTCAACATTGTAACGGTCCTAAATAATTAGAACTGTAAAAAAAAGATAGTAATAGAAAGGACTGTCAATTTTGTTTACAGTCCTAAGACTGTCAATTTTGTTTACAATCCTAAATAATTAGGGTCGTAAAAAAAAATTGACAGTCCTTCCAATAGGACTGTCAAATTTGTCACAGTCCTAGGAAGAAGGCGATGAAGAAGAAGAAGAAACAACAACAACAACAACAGCGGGGGCGGCGTCGAGCTGGGGCGACGCGGGGAAGGCGCGGAGACGCAAGCGCGCGCGGGGGGCGGCGTCGAGCGGGGGCGACGCGGGGAAGGCGCGGAGACGCAAGCGCGCGCGGGGGGCGACGTGAGGCATAGCTGCACGCGTTGTCACGTCCCAGTCTCAAAATACCGAGGGACTAGCCACGTAACAATGGCCAGCAACACAACTCCAATGGGCAAACCAAATTTAATTGACCCGTTAGAGTGCACTTAAGTTGTAATAAATATCAATGCAGTCTACACCATCTATCACGAAATAATTCTAATTTTATCCACAAAAAGAAACATAACTAAATATGATAGACTAATCAAGATAATAGATAAAGGAAATAGTCCATCATTAGGTCAACATTTGTAGTGTCTCGGGGAACAACCCGATAAAATAAGTCAATACATAAGTCCATGAGTCAAGATATGAAATAATTGGAAGCATAAATAACTGAGTATGTAACAGAATACTCGGGAGAAATCCTTTGGCACAACCTCGTCTTCTTGTGCCAGTACTGCTCCAGCGTCAGCTACTATCTCGGGGTATTCCTCCTCTGTTGTACCTGGGGACATAATCTGGATCCAGGTCCTCAGGGGACATAGCAAGAATAACTCAAGCCAAATAAAATGCAGTATATAAAAATAGATCCCCAGGACAAGCTATGTAACCAGCTAAGTGAAATACAAATGAGAGCATCACTAGTACTCAGGCTGAGACCACTACAAGCTCTGTGTCGGGGACCCGGTAGCAGTAATATCACATAATAGGCCAAGCTCTGGAACAGAGACTAAAGCACCTCAATAATAAAGTATATATGTATATAATCAGCCTGTAGCATGTGTGTCTCTCCCCACCCAATGTAATCACATGTCTCATATCCACGACGTCTTATGTCCATAACATGCAAGATCATGACCTCTAGCTAGTACAGTGAGTCATAATGATATCTATGTATATGCAAGTCTCATGTCACGAATCATGTAAGTCTATACAGAACCACCATGAATAACTCAAAAAAGATTATGTCACATGAATAGTGTCAAGTGTCCTATGGTATGACGTACTTGGTAAAGCAAGCACGTAAAAATATATATAGGATCGTGGTATCAACTCTCTAAGTGACGTTACACGACTCCGCGTATGGCGTCGACACCCGAATCTTGTTCGGACGCTAAGCAACGTCTCACGGTTCTAGGTTGAACAGGTACATCTCAAGAGTATAAATATATAGAAAGAACTCAAGCAAATAATATAACATGAACTACTGCAAGTTGGCAAGGTACACTTGGCTGGGTTATGTGCTTTGTCAGATGTTCCGATATAAGTGAAATCTCCAGGTACACCTTCGGATGCTGAAACAAACATTACCATCGCTCTCAGAATATATAAAATAGCTAAGATTGACTACTTATAAGTCCAATTTGGACACAGGGACATAATTGACAGTTTCGGGTCAAAGCGGGGTCCACATGTGGCCCACTTCGTACCAAAAAAATATGCCAGAGATAAATTCTCCAAATTCGTCAAACTTAGTGTCTACAAGATTATAATAATGATACGAACCCAACGGAACGTCCAGAACTGGATTTCGATGAGCAAGACAGGAAATCGTCGGTCAAGTGGAATCGTGGGGCACACGAAACGGTATTTCGTCAACGTTCTCAGAATCAAACCAAACTTGGGTCACAAATCCGAGAAAGGCCAACGTGGTAGGTGATAGATTAAGCAGGAGGCCCAGGGCATTCTTTTTGACTACCCAACAACACCTATTGAGAGATTTAGAGAAGTTGGGTATATAGGTCATTATGCCCGGAGCAGACGGCTAGTTGTCGATATTTTCATGTGAAATCGACATTGGTTGAGAGGATCAAGGCTGTCTTGTCAACATATGCCAAATTATAGAGACTTCGACAGAGGACAAAGGCTGGGATGCAGACATGATTGCGCATACACGAGGACGGGACTATGAGATGTGGAGATCGTCTCTATGTTTCGAACGGAGAACTATTATCAGGAGCTGATGTCGGAGGCAGACAGTTCGGCATACTCTATTCATCTAGGAGGCACAAAGATGTATAAAGACTTAAGGCAGTACTATTAGTGGCATGGAATGAAGAGGGAGATAGCCCGCTTTATGGCGAAGTGCCTGGTGTGTCAGCAGGTCAAGGCTGAGCATCAGAGGTCTGCAGGTTTACTTAATCCACTCCCGATACCTGAGTGAAAATGGAAGCACATCACTATGGACTTCGTTACGGGCTTTCTGAGGAGTCCCAGTGGTCGCAATACGGTATAGGTGATCGTGGATCGACTCACCAAGTCTGCTCACTATTTACCTTTCAGAGTTGGACAGTCTACAGAGATCTTAACAGATATGTATATGAGGGAGATCGTACGACTGCATGGAGTGCCAGTCAGTATAGTGTCTGACAGAGATACGAGGTTCACATCTTACTTTTGACGGAGTTTAGAGTTAAACACAAGATCAACGTACTAGAAAGATATAAAGGTGTGTAGGAAACAAATGATAAGGGAAATATATTAGAGTCACGTAACCCAAGGACAAGAAATTTTAATATAGACTTGAGGGATAATAATTATAATATTTTTAAATTGTAATACTTTTGGAATTTTGAGGATTTAGCACAGGTAGAAATTGTTGATCAGCCTCAAAGTGCTACGAATTTCAAGGAACAAAATACTGGTTTAGATCACATGCTGACTCATTGGTCAATTGATAGAGGATTACCACTAGACTCTTAGATCATATATTGACACGTGAGTATAAGGTGTAAATGGAAGATAGAAGTCTGACAGGAATGGTAGCTGAATATTGTGGATTACTCATAAACTGCTTAGGGATAGAGATTTAAACTTTTGACTAATAGTACATGAGCTTGCTGAACCTAATCCTTAGTAGTAGGTGGTGTTATGGGAACCTATATCCAATTTTCCCTAGCCAATGAATTTTAGGAATTGTATTCTTGTTATTGTATTTGTTATATTTTATTCTAAGATATTTTGAAGGATTGAATAGATATTTATTACATAATTTTTATATATTCTTATTACTATGTATTGAGTAGAGACTTATGTTGTATTTTATTACATAAATTTCTCCTAGAAATTGTTCGAGTTGAGCTTCTAGACTAGGTATGACTAACTGATTAGATTAGACTTGTTGCTGCTAGGAATGATTATAAGAAGTTAGGTTGCATGATTCCATTGAGGATACTATAGGATGATGACGTTATACCTAGGAAAGAATGTTAAGATATTAACCGTCTTAGATACAGGTAAATAAATTTAGATACTACATAAGTGGCCTTGAGGATTTTGTGCTTATAAAATTTTAGTGCCTAACCCCTGCAGTCCTTTGAGAGTAAAAGAATGACGTTATTTTCTTTATAGATATTAGAAGTTTCAAACTTAGATTGTGTCGCAACATCCTTGAGTATCCTGAGTTTATATGTGGTAATTTTCTGGATGTTGATTATCATAATAACAATGACGAGACAGTTCATGATGGTGACAAGATGTTTAGAGGACCAAATGCCTCAGATGATTAGACTGTACGTATGTGGCAGTTTAAGGTAAAGAGAGTAGAGTAGGACTAAGTACCAAGTTGTGTTTATATATTTAGAGATATATGGAGTTTGTTGTTGGGGGGAATGAAATTTGAATTTCGAGGACAAAATTTTCTAAGGTGGATAGATTGTAAATCCCCAGACCAAAATATAGGATTATTGATTAAATTAGTATTATTCGGGATTAATTATTGGGGTTATAATTCACTACTATGATTTTATTCAATTGTTGTACTTTACCGTTGTTTAAATATCTAGAGCACTACACTAGTTTTTGCCTTCCAACAAATTTTACACTCTTGACCTAGACGTACCAATCTTCCATTTTGACCTTTGTGTAACTCATAAATATCCTCCCTTGTGCTTTATTTTAGTCGCACAATATTCGTTACAAACATCTATTCTTAAATCCAAATAAATCTAACTTTGCATCTTTGTCCGTTCCAATCGAATTTGGAGACCCAACCTCAAACCGTTTTGTGCAACTCAATTTATGATAATATTCTATTCTGAGACTACTATGTCCATGACACTTGTGTCCCACCCAATTTAAATCCTATGCACTCCCAATTAATTAAAGAACACCATTGACACTAATTTTAATTAAATTGGTGCAATGACTCGATCTAACCCAAAACTAGACCCAACACCAACCCAAACCCCCATTCACACCCTCATGATTCATACAAAATATCCCACACCAATCTCCCTCTCTACAAAATACCAAACATCAATTTTGGCACACCAAATCCTATTTTTTTACCCCTCTTTAATTTGAATTCAGCCATGTATAGGAAAGAGTGAAAACCAATGTGACTTTCCTACCTAGTACACATGCTAGACCCAAAAATAGATAAATGACATCCACCCCACTCCCCATGACAGCCCTTGACCGGATTCCAAGGTCCTTACTCCATTCTAGGCCATAGGATCTCACCAAATCCATCACCACCCTTCATTTGAAATGCCCCATGCACATATATGTATTGCCCGGCCCTAACTCAACCATAAGCCCTCTTCTTCACTTCAAACTTATCCCTCCTCTTTCTCACAGCCTCCTCTCCCTCTCCCCTACCTTCTCCACCACCTGCAACCGCCTGCACGGCCACCTCCGACCACCCCCACTACGGACAGCAAACTCCACCACCACCGTTGTTGTTACTGTCTCCTCTATTTTGACCACCACATACACCACCACCCGACTACCACCATCGTCCCCGACCACCTCCACGACCGCCTCCACCTCCACCGAGTCCCCCTCCTGACTCCCCAGGCCGGCGGCTACCGCTTCCATGGCCATTAGTGTCGCTGTTGCTGCTGTTAAACCTGCCGCTGCTGCTTCAAGCCAAAGCTGTTGCTACTGCTGCATCGCCGCATCCTGGCCCAACGAGCCGCCGTGAGACGCCGCATCTGGGACCTGCACCGCCGCGTGCCACCACCATAGTAAATGATGTTGTTGCTGTGTCTACTGCTGCTGTTGCTATGCCTACTGCTGTTGTAGCTGCTGCCGTATTTCTGGCCGGAGTAGACTGCCGAGCACCCCCGACGACCGCCGAGCACCCCCCGACGACCGACGACACCCCCCAGGGATCCCCCTCCCCTTCTCCTCCTCCAAACCGTCGCTGCGACTGCGAACGCTACTGCCGCTGCTGTTCTTCTTCTTCTTCTTCTTCTTCTTCTTCTTCAATTCAGCAGACCCGAGCCTCAACCAACCCCTTTCATGGCACAATTACACCTCCGTCTCTCGACTATTTTTTGAACCATCTTCGCAGGTGTGTTCACTACATGACCCTCATGCTATGTGTTCAATTAGAATAATTTCGTTTAATTTCTATTGTTTGTAATTTAAGTTCCAAATCGATAAAAAAACTATTTTATAAAATATTAAATTTCTCCGATACGAAGTTGGTCCCGTCAATCCGGGCAACCTCGTCGCGTACCGATTACACCGAAAGGCGCGTATCATCAATATGGATGTGTGAGCTTTCGTGAAACTTGATTTGGATGTACGTGCACACCGAAATCAACGCGTATCCGTCGAAAAGTACCGTATTGGTCTGTTCTGACACTCGTTCAAATTTTGTGTGTGCCTGTCATTTCGTAACGAAACTTATGCCATCAGATTCGCAGTGTTACGCTGGTCCTGTGATCCAAGTTTGGTTCGATTCTGAGAACGTTGACGAAACATCATTTTGTGGGCCCCATGGTTCCACATAATGTTTCGTTGGGTTCGTATCATCGTTCTGGACTCGTAGATACTAAGTTTGACGAATTTGGAGAACTCTGTGTCTGGCACATTTTTTTGTGCAAGACGGGCCCACGTGTGGACCTCGTGTTGACCAGAAACTGCATTTTTGCCCTTGTGTCCAAATTGGACGTATGTTTATGCTTTTCTGAGTATCTCATCTGAGTATCTCACTCATTCTGGACTGTTGGTGATATTTGTGACAGCATCAGGGGATATCAGCTCCAATTTTTATTGCTACACTGTTACTTCCATGACGAGTTCGTATTCGAATCTTCGCCTGGCTTCCAGGCAAGCATACATTGCCTTATTGTACTGTTTAAATTCAAATTAATATTATATATTGTGCTCTCTATATTATATAATTGTGCGCGTCCGAGAATGACTCGGGTGCAGTCGACGATGGCGTCGACGTTAGGACTTGTGTTTGACCTAGCGTCTAGTGGACGTACCCTAAGTGACGAAGTTATCATTATAACTCTGAGGCCTTGACACGTATCATTTCACGTCACAGAGTGAGTTCATGTAGGGACGCGTGCTTCATGCTTGACTGACCATCGGTGTGAGCAGCACGTGTGACGGTATTTAGCTTAATTGTATAGTGACTTGCATTATAGTACGAGATGTCCACGTCATATTCATGACATGTACATTGGCATTGGGCGGGGAGGACAACTGGTAGGCGTATGGGATACACACATTGGAATCCGTAGTGTCCAGAGGAGCCACTGATCCAATGACTTCCTTTATTCAGATACCACGTTCTTCAGAGCGATATCGACGTATATATTTGCAGATACCTCATTCTTTGGAATGATGGACGTTACATGTACAGATACCACGCTCTTCGGAGTGTTGGACGTTATGCCTACACCTACCCATACGTACCAAGGTTGTCCTCAAATTGCATTCACTTAGGAGGGTAGTTCACCCTGATTTACTTTACTCAGTATTTATATTATGGCATGTACTTTTTGTATCTTGTTACGTCCCTCTGAGGATCTGGTTCTCTTCCAGGTTATTTGTAAAGTTTGCATGATGCTTGATCTAGTGGAGTGTGGACATCGTTGCAATTATTTTTACATTTTTCAGCTATTACAGTTATGTACTACTTTCCATTTTGATTCTGCTTTTATAGCCTAGTATTTATAGGCCTATTTTTTTTTTGCCTATTCAAATGAATGTATTATTGGGCTGCAGACTAATGATGCATAACGTTCCTTCTTGAGATTTGTGTACCATGGATTGAGATTTAGTTTAGTTGTTGCATGTTAGGATTAGATTGTTAACTAGATCACTTAACCTTGGATAGCGTAAGTGCACTTCGTCGGGTCCATTAAATTGGAAAGCCCTATGGAGTCATACCAGCTGACCATTGCCACGTGTCTGGTCCTATATGTTTTGGGACTGGGGCGTGACACATATCGAGCTGGATAACCTGACCATCCCGTTTCAACTCTGCAAGTTCATGTGCACAAGGTAACCCGCAAGTCCTCCTCAACACACAACCACAAAGGAGGAAATCTATACCGGTGTTATCTATACCCTTCATCTCGTCGAAAATTCTACCAAGAGCATGATGAGACACCAATCCTTAGATAATCTTTAATAGGGGAGAACTATAACGATGTGGTGCCGCATTAAGGCTCATCTCAAATGAGGCCTTAATTTGGTTGTGTGACGTGATCAGCAAATAATGTATCCTTTTTCATGAGATCTCAAAAGTTGATTGACTAGTGCCCAATTGTGTTTTCAATTTTGCATGTGCACTCTCCGTCCTGTGAGTATGAAATTCATAGAGTCAAAATCGTACTTTATATCATAATTAACATTTACATATGCAAAGTATTGTTTAAAGACATGTACATGCTACTTGTTGTGTTCTCAAAATGTATCACATTGTTAGTCCAACACGAAACGAATCTTTCTTTATACGGCTCTATCCAATTCTTAATGGCATAATTAACTGCTTTTGGATAATCACAGTAATCTTACTCCAATCTTCTAAGTAACTCATTGAATCTCGGTTGATCTTCAGCAAGAACCAACGAATTCCATGAGTTATTAAAATAATCACACTTCTCCTTGGTACGAAATAACTTCCTGCAGTTGGCCAAAATATTCTTGTTAATATGCCACCGACATAGCAAGTGTGTGGAGCTGGGGAATGTAGCGCTTATGGCATTCATAAGTGCTATCTCACGATAAGTCACAATCATCTTTGGTAAGCATGATTGATCTGCTAATCCTTTAAGCGTACTAAGCGCCCATCTATAATTGTCCTCCCGCTCGGCCTCCAAATAAACACATGCCACAAAAAATATAATATTTGTGAATGTGACCCCTACCACTTCCAAAAGTGGCATCCTATACCTGTTAGTCTTGTAGGTACAATCCATCAATAAAATATCAGAAAAATCATGCAACAAATCCACACTAGTCGGATGATCATAAAAAAGATCCTTCACCCTATCGGTTTGCTCACATCTGCTATCCAGATAGTAGTACTTTTCCGACTCCAACTTTTTCAACAAGTATTGCATTTGAGATAGACCTCCATGCTCGAAAATTCTATGCTTTTGTCGAGCATTATAAATTGTCTTCAATGTCGACTCATTCTCATTAAAAGATTCCTTCAACGTGCTTAATATATCTTTTGGCCTTGTATTGTTCTTCGACAAGTCTTTGACAAGTTAATCTTCAACGGGTGTTAGTCGACCGACATATGAGTGTCCAACCAAATTCTGTCCCATTGGGTGATTATGTGAGCCGCATATAACCGTTAATGACCATTGTCCTAGGTCATTAAATTGTACTTCCTTCAATTGAAACAGACATTCAAATTTCTTCGTGCCCGTAAGCCTTTCGTGTCTTGGCTTCTTGTCAATGTTCGCCGAATTTGTTTGAGCAACTTTTCTCTTAGGAGGCCAATATTTACCACCGCGCTCACAACCCCAAATTATCCGATCTCATCTTCCACCATCCCCACTATCCGATCGTTTAACCAAAACGACTATATTATGACGGCTTCCTACCGTATATGCCCAACTCACCAACGATTTACGATTGTCAAATATCTCACCTGTCCAAAATTCTTCTGAGAAATCAAGTTGTTCATACATATGATGTTAATAATGCTCATTTTAGTGTCATTTGGAGTATTTTCTGTAAAGAAAAAGACCCACAACTTAATAAGTTGAACAAAAAAATGAAATAAAAAATTACAATGTTCGACCAACAATAGTCGGGCAGAGCTCTTCTGTTCGACAAATACAGGTCGGACACTAATCGACATGTTCGTCAATCATTGTTCGAACTATACATGTCATGTTCGACCTCTTCCAGTCGAACTGTTACTGAAATGTTCGGCCAATACAAGTAGTACATACAGTGGTCCGTTCTATCAGTATTGGTCGTGCTCATTGCGTATTTTTTTTGGGTCCAACACTTCTCATACACTACTTCAAACCGAGAAATTACGTAAAGAGAGAACGTACATTGTGTCTTTGAAGTGAACTTTCTTCATCCATGATGTCTTCTTCACAATTTCAATGTAGGATTTTAGGATTTTTGGGTTGGGTTAGAGAAGGTGGAAATTAAAGAAGGAAGAAGAAGATGACTAGTGTGTAGGAGGGAGGCTGGTGGGGTATGCTTAGTTGGTCATGTGGGTATATGGATCTTTTAACATGAATCTATTTTCCAACTTAAGTTATTTGGGGTATGCTTAGTAGGTCATGGGATGTGGATAGCCGGTCCCATAAATTTTTTTTCATGTTAGGAAACTTATAACTTTGTTTCTCAGTTTCAAACTACAATAAAGTTTGAAAAACAATTATATTGTTCCAGATGCATGGAAAAAAATTGAAAACTAATAAAATACTTTCGAGCAAGGATTTAGTGATGGACATATATGAAAATTGTCTTTTTCCTCTCTGTATTTTTTTTTTCCAGAAATCAGGGTTCTCCTTATAAAATGAAATTGGATTAGGGACCAAAAACAAAAATTTATTTAGGGAGCAATGTGCACAACTCTCCTTAGTTGTACAGACTAAAGAGGATCTCCAAAAGAAATTATTATTTATTTATTAAACCCTTCTCTCTCTTTCTCTTCTTCTTCTTCTTCTTCTTCTTCTTCTTCCTTGCCATTGATCTTTCCGCTTCCTTCTCGCTGTCACTCTTTCTCAGTTGTAGGTAATTTATTCCTATTAATTTCTACCTAATTAATTTCCTTCAAATTATCTTCTTACAGATATTTCATATTGCTCTTATTGCACGCTAGGTGTTTGATCTATTTTCTGAAATAATCTCTTAAAAAAGATTAAATGTGGAATCATTTAATTGCAGTATTAATTTCACCTTTACGAGGAAAAAAACTCAATGATAATGATATTTCTAATAGAATTGTCAATCGATTTTGAAGTTACGATTATATATTCTTAGCATTAAAGTTGTTCTACGAGGATTAAAAGTAATGTACATTAGTTGCTGTTTTGGATTTGCGGCTGAAACTTACAGTGGAAGGACGGATTCTAGCATTCGTTGCACAGATACGAAAACGAAATGATACGATACAGACACTGTGTTGCAGACCGCCATTGGTTTCGGGCGTGCTTCAACACAGACACGGTCCTGTACGGCACTGATTTTTTTTTAGTTTTCCTGCATCCTAGTCTAGCTTATTGTCAACCTACCGAACGAGAATACTTTGTGTACACAATCTCCAATAGTTATTCTTAGGCCTTTATAGTGCCATATGGGAATACCCATGAGAAGTAACTTTTAACTTGCTATTGTTATGGAGATTGATTACCTAGCTGGTTTGGTTCTTTTTCTTGGCCTTTTTTTTTTATCAATAGCAATTTGGTCTATCATGAACTTTTGTGTCCGGTCTATCACTCTAATCTTCTCCCTTGAAGTGCTAATCATCATCAAAGCCTTCTCCCATCACCATCAAAATGGGGTTGGCAAAGAAGCATAACAAAGCTCCATAAATGACTTGATGAAGTTTCTAGGACCGATTGTCGACCCGATGTCAACCTCTATGTTGGTGCCAAATTGCTAGCTAAGATATTTATGAGCACGAGAGGGGCATGCTATAAACCTAGACTTCAAGTCCGTAGGTAGGTAGGTAGACCTACCTTTTCGATATATAGTTTAAGCTTATGCAACCAAGGAGTACCCTCCAAGTACTCTTAGACTATAAAAAGTCGAGACAAAAAAGGGAAGATGACAATTTGCCGTAGGGAATTGTATTAATCTCTATGACACATTAAGCCACAAAGTGAAGGAATGACTATCCAATTCCCTTGTAGCGCAGCTAGTGCAAATCCTTGCAATGAACTATCCAATTAGGTGTCTGCACTAATATTTTGCATGTCGTTCCAATATATATCCTGCTATGTGGTGCAAAATTTATGTGATATGTCCCAGAAACTACAGTTTGTTTGTTGTTTAGTATTTGCATTTGCGTTCGTTGTTTAGTTTTTGTATGAGATTCCAATATTCTATGTATATAGATATGCTTGAGATGGTCCTTAGCAGTGCTGGGTTTGTCACAGGGCCCGATAGTTATGGCTTTGTTTGTTTACTTATATGCACCAATTACAATTTGTTCATAGTACTTGATCTTGGGTCAGGTAGCTCTAATGAAGAAAGCTCTCCTCCCACCAAGAGCTGCAAGTAGTTCTCAAAAGCAAATGTTTAAAAAGGAAGAACTAGAGAAGCTATTAGAACAACATTTTGGGCATTCTGGGTTCAGGGGAAAGCAGCTTGAGGCCATTCAAGCTGTTTTGTCAGGTGTGTATACTCGATTCTCTTAGGTCTCATTTGGTTCACGGAAAGGAAAGTAAATCAATTCCTTGCTCTTTCGTTTCCTTTGGAAAATTGCAATTTCCATCGATTTTTCTTTCCGGTGTTTGGAAATGTCAAGAAAATTGGGAGGGAAAGTGAATCCTTGGGTGGGTGGAGGGAAACCTTTCCATTGGGAATCACTTTCCTTTCCTCCTCCATTCTTTTGGCATCAAAACATAGGAAATGAATGACTTTCCATTCCCAACGCCATGATTCCGTGAACCAAACGAGCATAATATATTTCGTAGTAGCAACTGCTAGATGCCATTTTTTGTTTACATGTTTATTGGTATTCCATTAGTTCTTCGCAATAGTTCTTTCTGTTAAATTGTTATATTTAGCCTTTTTGTATTTTGTTTCACATGGTATTCTATAATAAGCATTGAAATTTCTCAAGATGCTAGCAATATCCATTACAGGAAGAGATTGCTTTTGTCTCATGCCAACTGGAGGAGGAAAATCAATGTGCTATCAGATTCCTGCACTGGCAAAGTCGGGCATTGTGCTCGTGATATCTCCTTTGATTGGTAAATCTCTTTGTCCATTTTGCTTCTTGGAATACTTGGCAGGTTTGAAGTCCGACTAAATTTTGTGCGTCTTTCTTGTATTCTCATGGTTTCAATTATCCTCGTGAATTATAATCGAGCAGCATTGATGGTAAGCACAAATTGCTTGGTAGTCCACATTGTGTGCATTGTTTTATAATTTTCTTTAATTGGTTTCAGCTTTGATAAAATCTATCTTCTAATAGGAAAACCAAGTTTCTGTTTTGAAGAAGAAAGGAATTCCTGCTGATTTCATCTCTTCAACACAGGATGCTTGTACAAGAGAGAAGGTAGATTGTCGTTAAATAAATATTCATTGATTTCCTTGAAGGTAGTTTTTTTTAAGAGCCTGGGTATACGACTTCAGTGTGTGCCTTGATTCATCATTCATGTAAGATAGACAAATGATTTTGTCGACCATCATATCACAGAAAATGTGGTTTAAGAGAACCTATTTGAACCATGGTTAAGCTCGGACTGCTCTAACGAGTTTACTGAATTTACTACTGGTGTACTCTTAAAACTCTTTCTCATCATAACTTGGAAGGTTGGGTTCAAACTTCATATCCTGCAGGGGGTATTGTGTTGTATTAGCTTCCATAAAAACAGCAGCTCATGATACATTGAACTTCAAGCTCATGATAATTTGAACTTTGAAGTTTTATACCTTCTCTTGCCTTTTCTAAAATTGGTTTTAGTGACAAAGGGATTTTCACTTTCTGCTTGCAAGGTTACAATCAAAGAGAAAACAAGAAAAGTTGACTTGCTTATCACATCTATGAGATGTCCTGGTATCCTTCTGCATCCGAGGCACCTCCCCTTGACCATTCCATTAGGTTTCCCGAGCTCTCCCTTCATTTGTTCTGACCTTTCCAATCTCTCTTGGGATCCCAATTCACTTTGACCTAGGAAATTGTTGCCTTTGCAAGTGACAAACCTTTCACTTATACAAGCTTATTGCAAACAACTGATTATTTGCAGAAACATGTAATTCTTCCATTGCTGAAGATGGTGCGCCTGACAATGATCTATTGTACTCATGAGCAGAGCTAAGGGGGAACCAGGTGGGACATATGCCTCCCATAAATTCAGAAATATCTAATATGCTCTCTTCTCTTGCAACATAGTTTTTATCCTTCCTCTATGGTGCTGCACCTGACAAGGATCTGTTCTGCTCATGAGCCGAGCTTAAGTGGGAACCAGGTGGGACACATGCCTCCCGTAAATTCAGAAATATCTAATATGCTCGTTTCTCTTGTAACATAGTTTTTATCCTTCCTCTATGGCATGCTCTGCCTGGTTAATATGAGAATATTTCCTTGTATTATCGTTCGTTACACCTAGTCCTAGGTCCACAGAGTACTTTATGTCTTAAACAGACAACAATTGGGATTTGATTTACTTTGCAGGTACCAGGCACTAGTACCCGCAGAGTGCACCACACATCTTTGTATAGGAAGAAAATTTACTTTAGCGCCAATGCAATTAACTATACATGCAATTTGCATTGGTTACCTTTTGCTCTTACCTCCTCTCCAACTCCACCAACAATATCCTGAGCAACAACCACTATATCTTCATCCAAGCTACTCAATTTTAATTCGATCCCTCCTCCCTCAACCCTCATCTCAACTCCCCTTTTTACTACCAGCCCTTCTCCACCCATCTTCTCCGCTGTCACGCCTCAGTCCCAAAATACCGAGGGACTAGCCACGTGGCAATGGCCAGCGGCACAACTCCAATGGACAAACCCAATTTAATGGACCCGTTAGAGTATACTTAAGCTGTAAAAAAATACAATGGTCTGCGATACATGTCACAGTCTAATTCTAATCTCATCCACAGAAGGTAATCACAGTTCAAATGTCAGACTAATCAAAAAGAAATATAATCCAACAAGTCTCAATAACATGTCTCGGGGAATAACCCGATAATATGTTTAGTACAGTAATCCAAGAGACAGGAAATAGAGAAACTAGAAATAACTGAGTATATAAAGCAAATACTCAGGAGAAATCCTCTGGCACCACCTCGTCCTCTGGTGCTGGTACTGCTCCAGTGTCTGCTCCTGTCCCGTATACCTCGGGGTAAATCTCCATCCATTATGACTTGGTCTCCAGGTTCCTCTGGAGAAGCCTCGATATGATCTGCCTCAACTCCAGCAATATCCACATTCATATCCATTATTCTCCACTATATCTTGTTATAAATCGTCATTAGCCACTGTCCGTTGAACACCAGCTTCAGCTTGCCATCTTATCCTCTATAATCACCATTGATGGTGTTCGACCCATTCCTTCTCGCAGTGAAGCATCTAAAAAGTATGAAGGAAGAGTTGGGAACCCCTTAGTATACAAAGGAGTAGACTGAAACCTTCTTCAAATCTAGGTTATTTATGTTGTGTGGAGCGGAAGGCTAAGATAAGCTAATGCAGAATCAATCCATTTGGTAAGTAAAGTTGTTTGCAGGTAAGTTAGTCCAAAAAATAATAGAAGATCCATAAGTAGAATTCTGGTAGTTCTACTTTGTGGGGCTACAAACAAGTAGAGGTTAGGATTATCTGGGTCATATATTTTTAAGATTTTGGATTTCTTATTTAATGTAAGGAACATGATTATCCTCTTTTTCTAGTGTCTAAGGTGGGTGTCAAACTGAATTTCATATTAAATACAATATTTGTGCTTAATATACCTATATTATTCTTCTTCAAAATATTTGACATTCCAGTGTACTTGTGCCAGATTCATGAAGACCTTGATTCAGGAAAACCATCTGTCAAGTTGTTATATGTTACTCCAGAATTGGTTGCAACAGTTCGGTTCATGACAAAGCTAAAAAAACTTTACGATAGAGGCATACTTAGTCTAATTGCCATTGATGAGGTTTGACTGTGTATTACTCAGTAGAGAATTATTGCATATAACTTAACTTTCTGATGTACAATCAGACCTATATATATCATCTGAACTACTTCTCTCTTATTTAAGGCACATTGCATTTCAACATGGGGCCACGATTTCAGGTTTTGCTAATATACAGCTCATATGGAGAAACTGATATTTGCCAACAAGGAATAGTGCATCAATTTTTGTCTTAGATATTTTTTATTCAGTGTCCACTTCCTCTTAATACAGGCCTAGCTACCGCAAATTATCATCTCTGAGGAGTCACCTTCAAAATGTACCAATATTAGCTTTGACAGCTACAGCTGTTCCTAAGTGAGTTCGTTCTTCTGACCATCTGTCATGTATAAATGACTTATAAAGATTAAGTTGTATCTATATCTTACATGTGGACTTTTCTCTTCTTCTCTCCTTAATGACCAATGACAAATGTTAGAATATTAGTTAAAGATTCTCATTTCAAGAAAATTTAACAAACACTTCCAATGTAACCATAAGTTATTACTGCAAAAATGTTCACTCAATTAATATGGACGAACCTTGAACGTTCTTCCCTGATTGCTCCTTTTAAGTTTACACTTTACAATTGTGCCATATGGACTTTTCCAAAGCTTTATAGCTTCTAGCCATGTTTTGGCAGGTCTGTGATCTGCATCCACTTTCACCCAAACTGAGGAGTTCTGCTGGAGCCTCGGGTTATTGTACATCATAATGCCATCTGAAATAGCTTGTCTTAGTGAACCTCGTGCAAACTCTTGTATACACAACTCTGTGCATGTTGGTCCCACTTTTATGCGGCATGAACTCCTCCACTTCTATCCACTGATTTAAATATCAACAGTCAGTTCTCCACCAGGGGGACAATCTTTCACGTTTAGAATTACAGATTTTATTAACATCTTGACAAAAAGATATATGGAGAAAAAGTGAACACAAACAAGAGTAGCCAGTGTAGACATTAGAAGTTCCCCCTTGTTGGTTTCTTCTTTAAAGCTAAGTCCATTAGTAAGTGGCTGCCTCCTATTGGTGATTCAAACCAAGTTTTATTTGATCTCTCTCACATTTATAGCCCCTTTGACCTAAACATGAGAGCCTCATGTCACTGAAGTTGTCACTTGTTAGAACCCCATGCATTCATGTCGTTTTTCACTGTTTAGTTTGTCTACTTCTACTGTTAGAATTCTCTTGAGTTTGACGTCCACCTTTTCCCTAGTGTAATGAGGAACAGGAGCTATTGACTAATTAATAACTTTAAGGTGTCATTCAAAGCATTAATACTGGTCATATATTTGTCTGATTTAGTGGAAGTCTATCATATGATCTTTGACACCATTACCAAATGACCTGAACTTATCGTGTGCTATGTTACAGAGTTGAGAAGGACGTGATTCAGTCATTGAGCCTGCAACAACCAACAATCCTCAGGGCATCATTCAATCGCGCTAATATATTTTACGAAGGTAAAGCCGTGGGATGTGTTTGGCAAGCTTAAGTACTACTAGACCTATGTCATTATGGTGCTGTGTTTCAGTTGTTGCATTTGTATAACTACTTTGTTTTCCTTTTTTTGAATTTTTATATGATTTTATCATTTCTATTTTGTAGAGCTAAAATTGGTTCGAGGTAGATTATTTCCCTGTTAGAAGTTTATTTTTGTTCAGCAGTTCATGTTTAATTTTGGATAGTTGATTTTACGCTCCATCCATTTGAAAGCTTCTTCAAGTAATTGACAATGGAATAAAAAATTACTTGCTGTCATAAAATGCAAACAGAGGAGAGAATTATCTCATCTACTTGTTTTCTCCTATTCCTTACTATTTCTAAAGGTTTAGGTCATGTTTGTTAAATGCAGTTCGGTATAAAGATCTCCTGGATAGTGTTTACAACGATATTGCAAATCTTCTCAAGTCTAGTGGAAATGTTTGCTCGATTATTTACTGTCTTGAACGTTCTACTTGTAATGATCTGTCAGATCATCTATCAAAGAATGGTATCTCTTCAGCTGGTATGTATAGGCAGCCATCTGTAAGTGTCAGCTGATGATGATATCCCTAGTTTTTTTCCCTTCTTATGCAACTTTTTGCTTTTTTTTTTAAGCCTACCATGCAGGGTTGAAGAACAAAATGCGCAGTTCAGTTTTAGATGATTGGCTTTCTTCTAAAATACAAGTTGTTGTGGCAACAGTAGCATTTGGGTATCTCTATCCATTATACCTTCTTTTTTAATTTATAATGCTGTTTTTTTTTTCATTAGTTGTTTTTCACCCTTGCAGAACTATCTATTTCCTTCTCATTCTTTTTTTACGCACCAAATAGCCGAGTATATGCTTCTTTCCCAGTATTGCCTCTCTTAAGTTAACTACATCAATATAGCAAAAGCAATTCTGAGTCACACAATTGTGTTATGAAAGACCGAGGTATATTTTATATGCATGCTTGAATGTGGTAACACAATCATTCCTTCATGGACCTTAAATCTTAAAGACAAAAGCCTTTATAGTCAAACCTGGAGATTTCACCAATTAGGCAAAATTATTTGTTCAACTTTATCTAAAAATTGCATATAGAAAGTTCAACAAAACACTAAGCCTTGGCTTCACGTATCAAGAGGATGAATGCAATTTACTATAACAAATTATGTCGTCATACCTCTTCGTCTAGACTCTATAGTATAGGAAAACTTGGAGGATGCTCCTTGGTCACATGAACTTAAATTGCAAAGCCAATAGGTAGATTTACTACCCACCCACTGGTCGTCTAGGTTTTATGACATGACTGCGGAACCTCGATATTTAGTCCCACATCGGTTGGAGATGGGAGTTTGATTGGTTTATATTAGATTGATTAGGTCTCATATGTACTTCCAGGTTAAACCATGTTGTGAAGTTGGGCTAAGTGATTGCACAAGTAGCCCATGCGAGGGTCATGTCCTTGCAGGCCCATCAACTGGAGAACTATTGTTACGTTCCGGTTTCGTAGAACAAAAAATCGTCATCGGATGTTATGTCGTATAAGTCTAAAATGCACTTATACAAAGCAAGAACAAACACAAATAGAAATATCTTAGAAATAAAGTCATTTTAGCGAAATAAGCAGAAAAGTTGATAAACTTAAGATATATGAAAAATAATTATCTTTATTGATAATTTGTAGTGGAATTACGACTCTTACGCCAAAAGAACAACTTGACTACACCACTGAATCTTGTTACAATGTACGATGCTACAATGCGTACATCTCGTAAAACTAATACAATCAACAATGTTCCATACATTATGTCATTTATGAACAAAAGATATCATCTTCCAGCCGAACAACTTCAAGTTTTCCGACGAGTTTCAATGTCTCAGAACGTTCAAGCGACTTTCCGCATCTATGGAGGAGGGAGTCAACACATTGGGAAATTAATTGGTGAGCGGTCTTAATCCGACTCACCTAAACCAATACGGTAATTATATGAGAATATGTAAAATTATTATGTAATATTTCTACTCTATATAGGATCAGTTAACAAGTCATAAACATATATATATATATATATATAACATAATTGCGTTTGATATACTGAATCTTAACCAAGGCTACCATCCATTCCTGCAAACAATATTTATTATTCATAATATATAAATGTGTCATAAGTGTGTTCCTAGATCAATTGTTAGCATTCATAATATATATAAATGTGTAACAATTCCGTCCTTGCATACAATTTGTTAAGCCTGTAATCAGATGTCATTAGCATGTAGTCTAACTATATAACGGTCATTGGTGACACACCACTATACATGGTATTGTGATGTGCCCTTCCAATCCGGGTAGCTAGCCCAATGAAGGTCTCGCAATACCTCGTGTGTGCAATACATTCAACATTTTTTTTCCTAGGCCGAATCGGTTCCAGTGTCCCGAACCCCGTTCGAGAAAAGTTAAACCTTATGCACAAGTTGTCCATGACCATGCAAATGCGTGAACGGTTTAACAATAAAACATATGTATGGTACATAAACTGAAATAAAGCAATATAAATCTCTACTTGTACATCAGTTTATTCTCGCGATAACCAATTTTCATTAGATGTTCCGACTGGCGATCTATTGGCCCCAAACTATTTCGATTGTTCCGTAGCACCATACCACAAACGAACAGTTCTGTGGTATTGCACCACATCCATATCGCTTCCCAGTCCATGAATTTTCATACTTTGAGACTCGACGGTCCTAAATCTTTCTCGACACTTCTATTTCCTTGCAACAACAATACAATATTTCACTTCTCTATAACAATAGTATAACATTCCACATGCCTATAACAACAATACAATATTCTACATGTCTATAACAACAATATAATATTTCACGTTTCTATACAATAAGTATTGAGCCTGTTGTCTTGATTTTATTTAATCCGAACTCATACTGATCATATGTCTTGATTGCTGATGAGGTTATTTGGGGTCCATCCACGAGTATTGAGCCTGTTGTCTGTTGTGACAGGATGGTACGAGTACTTCATGGTCTTAATTCCATATAGATGCTCATATATTATCTATTTGTACGAAAATGCTAATTTATAAGTTTTCTTTAATTGCCTACTTATAATTGCAGGGTATTGATAGACAGGATGTTCGCATTGTTTGTCATTACAATATACCAAAGTCAATGGAAGCCTTCTATCAAGAGTCTGGAAGAGCTGGACGTGATCAGTTACCTTCAAGGAGTGTTTTGTACTATGGCTTGGACGACCGCTCAAAAATGGTGATTGAATTTAATAAAGCATTTTTTAGACAGTTGTATAAACTGATAGCATCATGCATACATCTCATGTAGGAGTTCATTTTGCGTAATGCTAATGTTAAGAAATCACAATCTTCAAGTTTCTTGGATAGCAATTCAAAAAAGGCCCTAGCAGACTTCAGTCAGGTGCATCTGCTGTATTGGAAAATTCTACAAAGAAGTTACAGTCCTTATTAACTACAAATAAGTTAGTTACAGTCCTTATAAAAAAATTAATTCCCGAGTACATGCAGATGGTGGAGTACAGCGAAGGTTCTGGCTGCCGCCGGAAAAAAATTCTTCAAACTTTTGGAGAACAGGTATTGGAAGTTCAGATAATCTATGATTTTTTCCACACCTGCTCAAGTTATTTGATTTATATGACATATCCTCTTGACATATATCTTTGTTCTGCTATAATTCAACTAGGTGTCTGCATCAGTTTGTCAAAAATCATGTGATGCATGCAAACATCCAAATCTAGTATCAACACGCATTGGGGAACTTAAATGTGTTCCGAAGTTTAACAAGAAGGACGGACCTGCTCCAGTCTTCATCACAAGGTACACCTATTTGGAGGTTAAGATGCCCTATGTTATGCTTAATCCACTTTTGAAAGTAAGAAGGCCTCTATTTTTGGAAGGTAGTTTTTTTTCCCTGTATGGAACTTTATTTGCAGAAAAGTTATTGATCAGTAAGAGACTAGTAATTGCTGGATTGTAGAGCTTATAAAATCATACAAGTATTCTTGCTATACTTATTGATGTAGTAGTCTTGGGAGAATGCAGTATTCTCTTTACAGAATGAAGCAAATATTTGTATAGGACACCTATAAGCTACTGCAGCAAATTGATGCATTCATAAGTTCTGCTCCATGCATACCGTGATTTTGTGCAAGGAATAAGGCTACTGTTGAGGATGATCCATAGATTTTTGCTTCCTCTTTCCATGTCTTGAAGCATTCAGAGAAAGTAATTTCTTTTGTTATTTATTATATCGATTATGTCAATGAGCGTTTCAGACATTTCTTGTTTTTGTTACATAGATTATTTGAGTAAGAAAAAGTTATGGGACTGATAATGAGGGTCCTTTGCAAGATGCATTCCTATGACTGCTCTCTGTCCAAAGAATTATCTGATGAAATGACAGTAGTAAATGTTTTGCAAACACCACTTTCTCTGGCAGATGATGAGAGTAGTTATCTGTTTGTCTATCTAGCTATATAATGATCCATCTGCCTTTTTGCCTATCTGTGATTCTCTAATGTGTATGTGTATCTAGCCATCACTGTCTTTTTCCTATCTTCCATTCTATCAATCTATTATGTCTATCCCTCCATCCATCTATCTAGATGCTCAAAACTATTACCATGGCCTCCACATCCTTCCTCCTGAATCACGACTTTCAAAACACCCACCATGACTCAAGATAACTGATAGTTGATTCATTATCAAAACATATATAAAAAGGAAGCTAGCTACCTCTAATACCTTTATTGCCTCATAGCTTTAACATCTAATGAGATCAAGGTTTGTAGTTGTAATTTGCAATAAATGTACAGCGAGACCAACAGTAGTACTGGTATCAGAATTGGTATCGGACCATTCCTATGAGTATCGAGATCGGCGGTATTGGCGGTTTCGTATCGGAGTATCTGATTTTTTGGTATCAGAAAGCAAATAATTATTAAGAAATTATTAACATTTTAGAAAATATATTTGATACATTTAGGGATAATTTTAGATATTTTCAGTGTTGTTTCTTAGTAGTTTTGAAATTGAATGAAATAGTAGTAACCATTGCTAATTGGTTTACATGCGATAGATAAGTTTTATTCTTTTACATGTTTGTACAACCTTACTATGCTTTTACACCCTTGTTGATTGGTCTTTTTCGTTCAATGTTCTTTGCCGAATTGACCGGAAAAGAAATCCTCAATGTCGGTATCGGTTAGTATGATAGTATCGGTTAGTATGATAGTATCGGTGGGTATCGGACCGGGACAAGTCAAACCATATTGGTATCGGCAATATCAGATCGGTATAGGCCGATACTGCAAACTATGAAAGTGATGGAGTGATACAAATCAAATTTTCACACAAATAAGGAGCCGTAAATGATCTGCAAGAGGCTTCTACCCTTTCTGTGCACTAAAATAATCTTGATATAATGCTCCAAAGTACTCGCTTTTGATTCGCCTAGATCTGCTTCCTGGACCAGGTGCAGATATGGCAAGAATACAAAATTGCAACTAATTTCTCATTTCATACTATTCCATAATTGGGTTTGGACTTGGCATATTCTGGACTTGGATCTTGATTTTGTATCAGCAACAATGGGAGCATCTGTGAAATATAGAAGCATGCTCTTTTCTGACAGAATAATTTCTACTGAGACTGCTGATTGTGCATAATTCTAAATTTAGTCGTTGAGTTTGTTGAAAACAATGGGATATATCAGCCAGTATAAGATTCCGTGATATAGAGATTTAGAATTATCCTTTGAAGCATCCATGATGAAAATAAACATCTACAGATAAGTAGCCAAGCAAGAGTAAACCAAACAAAATGAGACCTATGGACAAGAAAAAAGTGGAGAGGAGACTGTAATTTTTATCTGTTATCCAAAAAATGCTGTACAAGGGGGGACTATTACCCACAAATATACCAACTTCCATCACTTTGTAGCACAAATTGGGTAGTCGACTGGTTTCAGCTGGCCCAATTATCCAACGATTACAGCAGCTGTTACAAATTTGACTGGTCCTATCACACTTTCCAGCTGATAGACCGTCAACTGGTCCCCGTGAACTCAAACTTCCAACATGTGTATCCATTTTCTGGTATCTCTTATCACTTTTCTCCTTTAGTTGATCCTTGGAAAAAAAACATTTACTTTAGGGATTGCTTCAGAATAGAAATGCCAAAAAAGAAAGTAGACATATTAACCTGATCCCTAAATATCAGCTTGTGAAAATTAGAACTCAAAAGACCAATTAACTTGATATCCTTGAATTCTCCAATATACTTTATCACTATGGTACTGTTATCCTAGCTCTTTCTTGTGACTGTACAATGGAAGTCCTAAAACACAAGAAGTTAGTTTGTTCCCTGAAATAAGTACTTAGTAATAGATTCTGTCTACCTGGAAGATATTGCACTGCATGGTTTTGGTAATGGTTAATTCTGGCCAGCTTCTCAGTATGATAACAAAGTATAATCAGAATACTCCTGTCGGTATTTGGCTCCATGAGTTAGTACATTAAAGAGATCTCACATTTTCCTGTTTTGCCCTTCTTAGGTGTATCATATAAAAGAGAATTACTGTACCTCAAACCAATCTTGATTTATGATCATACCACTTTTCTGCAGCTCATTCAATGCCACATCAGGAGGTGGGAATTGTGAATTTTGGAATCGTGATGACGAGGCAAGTTTCTCAGATGGAGATATATCATCCTCCGATGGTAATCTATTGTCTATAGACATTTTTATATCCAGTCATGTTTGATTGAGTTCTGCAACAAGAAAATTTGTTAGTGAAACTCATTGATGTTTTCCTCAGAAACGGAGCCAGAGCTACAAGCCATAATGTAGCTCCATCTCTGCATTCTCTAGCCATTTAAGAATGATCATTTCTACCATGTTTGTTTTCATTTGCTGATAATATTGTAGTATTGTACTAGTTTATGAGACCGTAATTATTGAAAGCATGCCTAGGCTTGTGCCTACTAGAGAAGCTCAGCATCAAGGGAGCTTGCGCCTCGCTTCAACTAGGCGCTCGCCTTGCTTATCTTGTGAACAAGTTGATTCTTATACGAGGACCAAATAACGCCATCGACTCTCCCTTTCTGTAGTTCAAAACTTTTGATGCTTATTTTGTTGTTGACGCTTCCTTATTTTGTTGCGAGCAAGTATATCGTGGAATATAGCAACACATAAGAAGGTTGATGACCTCTATTTTTCTTCTAATTATATATGCACATTTTCTAATTATACACACGCCTTTACTTTGCTCAAACACGACTCACTTTTGCACTTTATGCCTAGGCTCAAAAGGACATTGGCGCTTAAGTGCACTTTTCGTCTTTGATAACTATGGGCGAGAATAGAGAAGGGTTAAAATCTAAAATAGATTTGTGTAGAGAAACTTCGGAGCATAAGGGTTTTGAATTAATAGAACGAAAACAGAGTACATGAAATATACTTTAACCAAAGGTCAAAGAATAACGAGGGAGGAGTACGCCTTGATGGACAAGAGATACCTAGGAGCGATACTTCTCTTTTTTAGGATCAATCATTCATCATTACAGAGAGATTGAGAAAATGTTGTTCATAGATTAAAACAAGATGGTTGAAATTGAAGAGTGGTCGTGGAGTGCTTTGTGATTGCAAGATACCATTGAGTTGAAAGAGAACTTCTATAGGACGGCTATAAAACCTGCCATGCTTTGTGGATTAGAGTATTAGCCAATTAAAAAAAATGTCAATAAACTGAGCATAATTTAAATGATAATTCTCAAATGGATAAATGGCAACACAATGAAAGATATAATAAGAAATGAGCTTATTCGTGGAAAGTTGCTATAGGGGATTTGGAATTCTGCAACATAGACCAACAAATGCACTTCCGGCCGCCATTCACCCTCTTGCAGAATACAACTGACTTTCTCTTGTCTGTTATCCATCTCCATTGCATTGTACCCGACTATTTTTACCGAACTTTTGTGCCCGATCCATGGATCCCACCAGAGGTCTGTCTTTTTCCAATCCCTGATCACACGCCTAATATGCGGCCTCATTTTGTCCCGATAGTATATGATATTTTTGAACACTACAGAGTCATTATTATTTGCCGTGTGTCCCCATAAATTCCTTCCTTTCAGGTACATGCCCTCCATCCATTTAGCCCATAAAGAGTCATTTGCCATGAACTTCCAAACTAGCTTCATCCCGAAGAGCTCGGAGTGACTGGAGACTATATATATATATATATATATATATATATATATATATATATATATATGGAATACTTGGACTTGGTTATTCTGCAATTCTCTTAAAATAAGTCTTCGTTAGGAGCATAATCAAAGTGGCAAAATGCACAAAGATGCACAAAGCTGACCTTTAATTTCTGTACTGAAGTTACTGTTTGTATTAGTGGATATAATTATGCTAACATAATATATGTGGCATGTTCTGCTTTTAAGTAAAACACTTCCATGTATCGTTTTATAAAACTTATTTTGGGTATGGTGGATAGGAAAATATGTTGGATACAAGGAGAATATTTAAAATTTGTCCTGATCCTTGTTCCTTCTTATTATATAAGGGGTGGACACTATCTGCTTGTTCTCTTTGCTTCAATGTCCAGAGTTTTCTAGCTTTCCTGTTTTGTTTTTCCATCTGGTTGTCCAACAAAATCTACTCTAGTCTCTTGTAACATTTTTCCTTCTAACTATAATTGTATCCAAAGATCAACTCCTGTCTTAATTTTAAGGTGGAACATATGGAAATGGGTCATTCCACTTAAGAATATCATCTAATGTTAGAACAAGCCTTTGCAAACCAAATATTTATCTTTCAAACTTTATAATTTACCGAAGAAGAAAAAAAGAGAGAAGTATTACACCTTTATTGTGCTAAGTGTACCAGTAGCGTAAGTCTCAATGAGTGTCTGCTCTCATTTATTCTTCCAATATCTACTCTTGCTCATGCCTCAGTTTATGAAAATATAACTGAGATTTGATTACATTGGCGCATCACATACATGCACAATACATATACAGTAAATTGTTTTATCCCCTTTCCTATAAACTCCTCAGGGCATATACAGTAAATTGTTTTATACCCGAACTTCTAGGATTGATTCTATCTATGACTTCTAGGAGTTATTATTTAAGCATAAAACTTACAGCATTGTCCAGGAAGGGGAGTATAGTTGGCTAACTCGCTACAGATAAATTGTTAACATATCTGCTGTCCTATTACATCCTCATACCATCATATCTTTGAGGTTATAATACCCTTTTTTTATTTTTTGAGATCAAGGTTGTGTACCAAAATGATGTGTAGGATTTATGCTAAATATAGCAGCTTGTAATGTATTCTGTTGGTAATTCTTTCCCTGCTAAGAGCTGCATGTACTTAAGCATTAAGCTTACTACCACAATTTAGGAAGGGGAGTATAGCTGTCTGCCTTTCTATAATACTATAAATATATAGAAGAGAAGAGAAGGTATGAAGTGGATTATTAGAGCTAACGTGAACTGAGTCTTAATTGGACACCTCTAATGATTTTATTGAACTTGCTAAGCCACATGAGAATGGATTTTTAAACAGCTAGTATCTCACTTGTCAAATGGTGGAAGCCTATAAACATGTTTTAGTTAACAGTAGATTTCAACTTTTTGAATAACTTCATGTGGCAGATGGAGAAGATGCCTTAAGCAGTTTAGCTAGTTCAACAATGTCATCAAAATCAAGACTTAGTGAGAAACTCAAAGCTTTGGAGCATGCAGAAGAGCGTTATTTCCAGAGTACTGTCCAGAAGAAGGTCTGTTTTTCATTTCCTTTCTTCTGTTTAGTAGGCTGTAGAAGTTTCTTATTCTTATATAATCACTGATATAGTGGAATATTTTTTGAATATTTATGTAAGATCTATCTACTTGCAGCTAGGACTCGATCATGATTTCTCCTTTAGATTGCTTGACATGTAGTAGTTATGCTGCATATGCAGCTCCTGAGGTCATGTGAACTTTTAAGTATTGACATGTTATCTATATCAAGGGAAGACATCTTTCTCTCTTTTGTTTCTGTTGCCATTTTGATAGTTCCAAGAACTATAGAGTCGTAGCGAACGTTTGGGACCAAAAAACCATAATCTGAGATCCTCTTGTATCTTATCACCACTAACACCTTTCCTAGGAAATTTGCCATATTTATGTGCTCGTACAAAAACATCCCTTGCTTTGTGCTGTCAAAACCAAATGCAGTTTATCCCCTATTAATAAGCTATCTACTAAAAGCTACCCAGTACACAAGTATAGATTTATCATAATTCTCTAAACAGAAACATGATTCTCTACTTGATACCCAGTACACAAGTATAGATTTATCATAATTCTCTAGACAGAAACACGATTCTCTACTTGATAGCTGACCATTTCTGAGAAGGCACACAAAACATATCTACGGAGGTGCTGTGCATGGTTAAGGAAATGCAAGAACATATGCTTTGCTATGGCTTTCCACATAGCTTACCATCTATGTTTGCTATTCTCCGTTGCAGAACTCAAAGCTAAATTGATTTGCTCCTTTGTTGCGTAAGCTTTTAAGCTGGATGAACTATAAAGCAACTCTTCTCACAAACTGGTCTCCTAGGCTTATGGCAACTCCCCTTATATGTTTCTGTTGTCAAATTTTGACAATGACTTGTGATATAGTTCTGAAACTAAAAGGCAATTATAGAAATTTGGATAACGATGTTGCGGGATAAAAGGGCATAAAAAGATATCTTGTTGAGATTACACGAGGACATTGAGGTAATTAGTAACTATTCGGAAAGTTTATTTAGAAAGCAGCTGACTGTAGGAAACCTTAATTTGATACAAGAAACTATATTTTGGTGGAGATAAAATGAAAACTAACCATTGGAGAGAATCAGAGTGAGTACCTGATAGTAGGGTCTGTGTTAAGGCTGAAGAGTAAGAAAGGAGATTTCTTTTTCCCCTCCCTCTTTTTCATGAACTATAAAGATTTGTGAAACTTTCAAAAGATGTAAAATTGCTAGAGTGAATTGCTCCACTTGCTTGATGCGCACTTGGTGGTCATGCACATACAAATGCCTTCTAGAGTTCTACTAAGACTTTGCAACGCATATTGTTTTTCATTCCAGTGGTTCTTAATGCAAACTAGATGGTACAATGGAAAGATCTAAACTTAAATTTTTGTATACATAGAAGTTCACTGGCTACATTCCCTCCCTAAGCTGACCAAGAGAGAGTTGAGTTCTATGATAATCCTTTCATGAGGCTGACCATGTTCTGGATGTGAATGATGACTTCCCATCTCTAGCTGTAAAACTTCTACAAACGTTTGGTTTTTTCTCTGACTTGCTACTCTCTTGAAATAAACTCTTTTGAGTGAGGAAACAAGTCAGAATTGGGCTCTGTGGAGTTTGTAATTAGTTATAATCTTTCTACTTCTAGAGTATAATATGACATTTCCCTGATTTTTTAACTTTAAAAAGCTCAAAAATATCTTTTGTTGTTGTCTTACTAGGACCTTCCAGAAGCTATATTTTTTGGTTTTACTCTTCCATTGTAAAATGCACATATCATTGCGAAGCACTACTTATATCGATATTATAACTTGATGAATTGCGTTACAGAGTAGCGGCCTTCCTGACAAGAAAGCTATATCAGAAACAATGAGAGACGGAAGTAAGAAAAGGTTGTTGAATGCTCTGAATCAAGCTCAAGTACGGCTTGGAAACCAACTGTAAGAATGCTTTTCCTTTCCAACTTGATACTAATTTAATAGAAAACCGCGTTTGACCATGCACATGATGAGAATATGTGATGCTATTATATTATGTCACAGCAGACTGGTTTCCAAATGTGAACGCACATATATGGTTGTAGATATAACAAATGGGGTTTATACTGGAAGAGGCTATACATGGAAATAAATTGCACAGTGGATCATCCAGAATCCAGATAGATACACTGTTCCTATGACCTGTGCATTGCAAAAATCATGACCCCAACCTACTTTACCTATGGCACTATCAATCGTGCCCTAACCTTTGCACTGTTGCACCAAACAATGTCATGTTCAGCCACCCCAAGCGGGCCTCTGTAGCCCCAGTTATCCCAGTGTGCACATCTCATTCAATCCTGAGCTCAGGAAGGCCCCAGATTTGATGACAGCATTGTATATGCACCAACTCTTTTAACCTAATTCAAATGCGTAGCAATAATTTACAAAGATGTTTAACTACTCCAACCCATCCTCTTAACTTGATTTTCATATTTGAGATGGTAATTATCATTTTTCTTCATCAAATTCTGGACTTTCCCCCCAGGTCTGATGCGGAGGCTTCTGCCACCTTCCTCGAAAATGAATGCTTCAAAAAGTATGAGAAGGTCGGCAAAACTTTCTACAACTCCCAGATCGCTGCTACCCTCAGATGGCTATCCTCTAGTAGTTATCAGCAGATAATTGACCGGCTTTGCACGAGTTCTTCGATAGCTAATGCTACGAGCAGCAAGGAGTGTCTTACGAATGTAACCTCTTCATTATTGCCCGGTTCTGCCTATCCCGTAGGAACTCAGTTAGAAACAAGCAAGAAGGAATCCCATGAGAATGTACAAGTGGATCAGCCATGTAATTCACTGCAGATGGAAAGTCCAAGAGATAAGATAGACCTCCCTCCTATCCCGTCCTTCTCGGACTTTGCTAATAAGAAAGGGAAAGAGCGCCAAAGAGATCACCAGTCCGCCCCAAATCAAAACACTTCCAGAGGATCGCAACGGAAGGCAGGTGAGTTTGAGAAGCAGGAAAGGAAAAACCCAGATAAGAAGTTAAGGCAGAGATAGATACAGTGTATCTGAATTGACAAACAGACCATTATAATTTTGTGATGTATTCTTGGATCTTAAATTTATAAGGGATTTTGATATAACACCTAAAGGACCCTTTATCTTCTACCATATTGATAAATTCAAGCTCTTCTAAAGAAAGAAAAAACTTGCATCATAACATGCACTTCATCAGCTTGTTATTTCACTTACTGGCTTACACGTGTTAATATTGATTAATTATAAGATTCTGGTTCTGTCAGAGAGGATTCAAAACTGGACTTCAGACCAGGCTAGACTTGTCGCTCAGACTTTAGCAAACTGGTCGAAATCCCAGCTGCGAAAATCTCGTTCTGCATCATACAGGTGCGTGCGTGCGTGCTGCAAGACAGCACGAGATTTTGTCAGCATTCAAATTTGTCTAATAATGTTCAGTGGTCCATAATTTCAAGGGCATTGAAGCAAAGGATGGATATAGTCAATCTGTTTATCTCCAGATTTTATCAGCAATTCTTGAATCTTGTGGAGAAAGCATATTTAGTTATGTATTAGTGGCAATTGGATGTTCTTTTCAGTTATTGGAGTTCTTTCTGGGGTTTGCCTCCAATTTGATGATTACAATAGTGTGAAGTTTCTTCATTTATTAATCCACAACATATGACATATAATTTAATCATTTGGAACCGATTAAAATAAAAATTGCTATAATTTTCTTTTAAATTTTAGTGGGATTGACAAGTCTTCTTTGAAGTACAAATGTGTAGGATTCAAGTGTGTTTTAAGATAATTTAATTACAATTTCAACTGTCCGATCCATTTAACAATAAAAATAGCTCAATCAAACAAATCAAATTAATTATATTGGTTCGGTTTTAGTTATAGCTAATTTTCGTTTGATTTTGGTTTAAACGGAAAGTTTCACCCCTACTTGATAGTTGATTTGAGCTGATCCAGCTGACTTTGTGTAATTTACAACCCACTGAAATGGAGATTAATGGGAGATTAGGAGATATCGGAACTTATGGTGGGGGAGAGTAGAGAAATGGGGAGAGAGCTGACATGTTTAATTTCGTTGGAGAGGAGTCCAGAGGAGAAGAGATGAAAGAAGAGGGAAATGTTTGATGAGAGAAATTTAGGTGGAAGGACTTTTTGCAACTTATACTAGCAGCAACTTATACCACTCCTAGCAAGTAGTACACCGTAGGTACACTGCATATTTGTAGTGTCACAAGCCCAAAAGCTGCTGGACTTTTTGCTCAAAAGCAGAAGATGAGGCACTGAACCGGCGGTACACCGCCAGTTTACTGTTATTAGCAAATTCTGTGGGTGAAAACTAGCTGTACACCGTAGGTACACTGCATAAATTACCGTTTTGTCCCTATGTCCAAATTGGACGAAAGGGTAGTGTTTTCTAGCTATCTCGCTTATTCTGGGAACGTTGGTCATGGTTATTTCAGCATCCGGAGACGTTCATTCTGAGGCCGTAGCTTCTGATCCTGTGTGCTTGACTTCTGGGTGTTACACCTTGCAACTTTCTTACCAGGCAAGATACCTTGCCAAATTGTTTACAGTACTTTGTATGCTTATTATATTTCTGTATATTTATTGTATCTCTGTATATTTCTTGCATGTGTAGTTTCTTTCAGTCATTACTATATATTAGATATGTTGACACACACACATGTCACTTAGTATCATGAGAGGACAATCATTAGGCGTATGGGCTTTTAACCACTCTGGTAAACCGTAGTATATAGCTCGCACTACGGGCGTGTGTCGGGCTGGTCGCTACCCCCGCGGTATGTCGATTTCTGGAGTCTCGCTGGTCGCTACCCTCGCGGTATGTCGATTTCTGATGTCCACTGACGGGTGTGTGAGTTGTGAGGATTAGATCGAGTAGCCTACCCTTGCCCATACGTCGAAAAGTTGTCCTCATTTTACATTCATATAGATTGCCTTGTACAGCGTACTTATATATTTTCAAACATTATGCATGTTTACTGTATTCAAATTGGCTTGCTTCTATGTATCTTGTTACGTCCCTCTGAGGACCTGGTCCCTTTCCAGGTGTAGATGTTCATGGCTTTTCGCAGGAGCACGGATCAGGACTTACCACTTATCTCTTCCGAGGAGGTCTTACCTTCAGAGCGTCAGTGATTATCTCTCGCGAGGGATCCCTTCGCTGATACCTTTATATCGTCATGTCATTTATATTGGAGATTTATCCTTCTCTCTCATGTTAGTATTGATATAGTCATTGGTAGTGGATTTGTCTTCACCCGACTATTAGTTTTGGGATTATACAGACTCATCATTCTAGTTTAGTTATTTTCTTTTTGTGACTTGTTGTGGGGATGAGATTTAGTATATCTGTGACTTGTGACAAGATTTATACCACATGTGAGTTTATATTCATATTACAGCGTATGTGTGTATTATGGTATCCATATATTGGAGTTGCCATATACATATGGCTGGCATGCTTACGTGTTCCTAGTCCTACGTATTTTGGGACTGGGGCATGACAGTTCCGTAGGGACCAAGCGAGGACGAACGACCCATGCGGGACCGGGACGTGACATAGTGGTATCAGAGCAACTCGATTCTTTGTCCATTTCGTTGCCTTTAACTCTGAGTTGTGCCCGATGTGCTACAATGAACGTTCCATACAATAAGTCCATAAATATTTTCAAAGATGCGCGCAAAAATTTTTTGGATTTGAATTGTTGCTTGAGAGTTGTGCTTTCGTGCTTGTGATTTGCTTGTGTTTTGATTGAGGATGGTGAGGGATGAGGACTATCGCTGCTCTGGATTTTGTGAATTTCTCCTTGAGTTTCGGGGACAAAACTCTTTGTTGGTGGGTAAGTATGTAGTGTCCCGCTCCGCGTAGGCACTATGTACAAGTGATATCGCTTTGCTTGCTCGAGCGGAAGTCTTCTCGGAGAGTTTCCGACCGAACCACAAGACGATTGATAAATATGAGTAGGCAGAACTGCATTCTCTGATTCTTGTACGACTTAATAATGAATCTGAGTTTTTGAATGCTTGTTTGCTTAAGAAGATAGTTTCATAAGAAGAATAATAGAACTTGACTCCGTATGCTTAATAAGAGAACTCGCATAGCTTGTCATCGAAACGAACCTGCTCACTTAACTAGAGAATGTGTATGCTTGTTTGAAAAGAGAATATAACCTTGCCATGCTAAGTAAAAAAGTATAAGAAATATTGCATGCTTAGTTACACCGACACAGCTATCGAACGAACCCTTGCTATGCTAAAAAGATAAGTAAATGAATCGCTTGAGTAAGTCCCTTTGTATTATGCTAAGAAAGAGATAGATATTGCATGCTAGATATGAAATCAAAATCGTGCTTGCCATTATGTGTTTTGCTTGTCTGTTTTGCTATATCGAATTGCTATAAGTCTTCGATTCGTATAAGCATAGATTAATAGTGCGCCCTGAGGATACGGCTCTGCAGGAGGGTCTAGTAGGGTGTGCTATTAGATATGTGAGAGATGCACTTTGTTTGACAAGATGTGTTTTGCTAGACCATATATGTTTTGCTTGATCATTATTTTGCTTGCATAATGTGTCCATGTCATTACATTGGTCTCGGACAACTTGTGCACAAGGTCTTGTCTCTCGAACGGTTCCTGGGGCACTGGAAATTACTCGGTCCGGAAGAAATTTTTGTTTCTCCCTGAGGTATGGCTCTGCAGGAGGGTCTAGTGGGGCGATATGTTTATTAGTGTTGTACGGAACCCATGATGTCACAACTGCTTGCACTCGGGTGTGTTGGTGAAGAGCTGAACCATTGAGTCACAGCTGCCGACACCTGCGTGTGCCAGTGAAGAGCTGAACCTTGGGCGATCGCTGCTAATCATGGGGCTACCCATGGACCATCTAGGCTAGCCTTCTTGCATACCTAACTGTTTGATGCAGAGACGGACATGAACCTTACACATATATGTTTATGCAAATTGTTACTAACTTGTATGTCTGCTGCAGGGATAACCGTTCGGCAAGGGGTAAGAACATAAAGAGTTTATACATATAAGCATGCTTGTTCATTTTGTTTGCATCGTAGAGTTTATTTGATAGTGCCTCATGCATTCGCATCGGTCGGACAATGGCTATTAGTGCAGAGGTGAACCTTGGTCCTGACTGCTATTTTGTTAGTGAAGAGCAACCTTGAGTCACAACTGCTAATAGCATCAGAATGTGAGTCATTGGTTGGTTGGATTACCGCTACCGATCCTGAGTTTCTCGGGGACCAAAATCATATAGCTAGTTCTTCTTGTGTGCTTGAAAGTATGATAGTCCACTTAATGCTTGTTTTGTTCTGAGATGATTAGTCTATTAGAGACTTTGTCCCTAAGAGTTAGAATATTGTGCACAATACTTGCTGCGCACTGCACGATAGAACACTGTCCCGTATGTATGCTTATTGTCTGAATATGCAAAATTGTTTCCAAGCTATGTTTTCAAAAGATGTAATCTGACTATAATCCTGAGCTGCATGAAATGAACATAGGTAAAACTAGCAAGATCACTAGTAATGTAATGTTTTGCCACATACTTACTTAGTGTGGATTTCAGGGGGTGTAGCTTCTGTTCAGTTGTTTATACTCACCAGTACTTATAAAAGTGCTGAACTACCAACAGTTTGCTTGTTCTCAGGTGCTTGATTGTCCGAGGAAGCGATAGCCGTGCCTCATCCCAAGGAACCAATAATCTGGAGTCGATGCCTTGAGTCATATCGAGATGCTTTTGTATAGAGGGACATAATATATGGGACAGTGTTATTGTAATCGAGAGAAAGAGTGCTTGAGCTAATTGTAACCTTGGCCAAGCGCCGCTTGTAACACTTTCGATTATCAATAAAGAGCTTATTTTCATATGCCATTGTGTTATTTACTTTTCTGCTATGTATGTGCCGCTGCTTCTGTATTGAATAGCTTACTTGCCCTTGTTCAAAGCTTTGTCCTTGTGCAAGCGCATTTTAGGCTTGCACGGCATCACGCCCGTGCGAGGACGACCGGTTCCGTAGGGACCAAGCGAGGATGAACAGCCCCTGCGAGACCGGGACGTGACATATATTGTATCTAATACTATTGTATTTAACAATATATATATATATATATATATATATATATATATATATATATATATATATATATATATATATATATAAAGTTAGATCCATAAATATTATATACTGGCCAACTTAGTCACCCAAGCTTCATTGGCTTTCTGGCTAGCGGTATAGTTGTTGTATTTGCTATTTCAAAGGTCACGGGTTCGAACCTGAGTGGGAATTTTTTTTCAAAGGACCACAACAGTTGGATCTGAGCGGTGGATCGGTGATGTGTCCTAGATTGGACGATGGAAATTTGCTAGGCAAGTTATGTTTTTAGGTTGCTGACGTGGCATTTTTTTGTTTTTTTCCATATGTATAGATTACACAGAGGAGAGAAACATTTTTTCTCCGCCATGTTTCTCTCCGCCATATTTCTCTCTCCGCCTCCACCACTCCTCTTCGCCTCCATCGCGTCGTGCCGGAGTTTGCAGGATCGAAGAGGAGAGAGTGTCTCTCGTTCACTTCTCTCTCCTCTTCGATTCCATTACCTCCTGAGGCCCGCGGTGGAGGCGACGAAGGCGGCCAAGAACGTGGTCGAGAGGGTGATCTCCACAACGACGTTTACGAAGGAGGATTCGGTTACCTTCTGAAAAAGGTAATTTTTTTGGACTTCTTCTAATCTATTTCTTTGTTGTGCTTGTTGTTTGTACATTGTAGACAAATTATGAATTATTTATACAAGTTTTTATTGAACTGTTACAAATTTTGATTATTGAATTCGACGTCTCTGTCTCTCTACAAAGCAAAATTTGCTTTATTTTTTTGTCGACGTTTGAGGATTTGACGGTACTTTTGTTTTTGGTCGGCTAAAGCATAATATTCGACCGTATCATTTCGTTTCGGCTCATATCAGACCGATACAGGCCGATACGATATATTTTCTTCTAATATCGACTGATACCGATAATTTTCTTGAGTATCGGATCGGCACTACCGAAATTCGATCCGATATGGCCGATACGTATCGGTATCGGCCGATACTTTGAACCTTGCTAGGAACACAATTATGACACATTTATATATTATGAATAATAAATATTGTTTGTGTAACACCCCGTTCCGCTCAAGCGGACTGCCGATTCAAACGGTAAAAATAAAATGTCCCGACCTGCTTTGCTCAGGCGAGAATACTCGTTTGAGGCAAAGGATAATCCAGACTTGTCCCTACAGGAATCCGGCTTAGGCTTTCAGAGGCTCGCTTGACGTATCGCTCAACCAAAGCGAATCATCGCTAAGGTGGGTGGCTACGGTGAACTTGTCTTTGCTTAGCCAGCACACATAAAACATGGAACGATACATGTTAGTCGCTAGGTGAATCACCCCCTGCATGCTAATAAGAATTCAACGCACCTAGCTAAGGGAATAATCCCAACTTGTATTGCTTGTGCTAGAACATGGAAATGAAATATTGCTTATATTCAGACCCTTTGCATGCTACCTTGCCTTGTGCAACTTGACTCCGCTATATTTCAAGTATAATGATATACATGTATCCTTAGTGCACTGTTTACTTGTTCACACTGCACAACCCTAGAACGTGTCGTTCGGGAAGTCCCTTACGATCTCACTCATCGGCTTACCTTCGGGCCCGAGCTAACATGAATGTTTGTGTTTATGCAAATGCATGCTTGTCTGCTTGTATGTTGCCTTGTTTTTATCCAAACCCCGGGAGACTACTAAGTAGTCGTCCCGTGCAAGAATGAACCTGCAAGTATCCGAGACCGTTAAGTCACCAAGGCAATCCTCGCCCCATGGAAAATGCATCAAGGCAAGTCATTCACTAAACAAAGAATCAAGAATCAAGATTCAAGCATCTCGTGTACTCGTGTACTCGCGTTCCCGTGTTCTCGTGTATCTCGTGAAATTGGAAAGACCCTGACCTGCATGTCGCGGACAACTCGGAAACGAGGTATAGTTCCACGGACGGTCACCAGGGCACTGGGACCGTTCCGATCTGGATGGAACTCACGTTTAGTCTCACGTTCTTGGACGGGATGGTTTGTAGCGCCTCACATACTTTCGTTGCATTCCATCCTCGTCATTGACTAATGTCCTTTATGGCTATGCCAGCGACCTCTTGTTCATATAGATAAGTCATCCTCGCTTAGCGGCTATCCGCGTACGAGTCATTGCATCGAGTCAAAAGAATAATTGAACACCTGAACGATTATGACTCTCGTATTGCATGTGCTATTGCCTTGGTTTTCATTACGAATGCCCCTGAATGTTTATACCTGCTCGTGCTTGAATTAACAATGTTTGCCTTGGACATGGAAGGACAAATGGTAAGTTGGTAAGTCTCGCCGTGTTTTCTCTCATGTCGCACGGCGCACTGCCACACGAATTAGGTTATTCAATATTTGCATAAAACTGATCCTAAGGCAACTAGAAAGACAACTTAATAGTTGGTGCACGGAACCTGTATTACGTGTTTGGATTTGTCGAGCGGGCGAGTAGCCTCCCCACCAGTGCATTCAATGTACTGATAACCTGTCACGACCCGCACCCGGTTATTCGGGCACGAGTGCGTGGGTACGTCCAGCCTACGCCGCAGTATCGGCGGTAGTACGCTGTCAAGGTCATTTTCTGGGATCAATAAATATCTATCTCATCTACAATAATGAACATGTAAGAATAATCACAGGAAATAGGAATGCTAAGATTTCATAATATTTAATCTGTGACAACCAAATCCACAGTTAATACAGCCAGAAGATAAATCGGGGACAAACCCGAGTATATGCTGAAAGGAATAAAATAAGTAGCTACTGCTAACTACTCTGCAGAAGTATCCTCCTGGGTGGGAACTGGCTCCTCATATGGATCACCTGCTAACTCATAGTGGCCATAATAGGTAGGGGCAAGATCCTCATCATCGCCTAAAACAACGGATCCAGTCAGGAAAGGAGCAAAGTACACAATGCACAACAAGATTAAACTAAATATTTATGACAATTAGATTGAGTATCATATTGAGAATATGTATAAAAGAAACAACAGTATCTCAGAGTTAATGCTATAAACAGGAATATGAGAAAACATGGATAAATAAGACAGGAAATGAAACTACAACAGTCAGCAAGAACTATAACAAGACCAGAAGCTATCTGTGTGAACTTGTGTTTATTTTAGAATACATAGTTGGCATGTAGGGGTTTATAAGGCTAATCCGGCCGTCATAGACGGCTATTAAACATGAATAATCGAGATCCGGCTGAGGGTACAGTCGCGCACCAACAGCTATTAAACACGATAGGGGGGAAGGGTAAACTACATGCCTTCTAGTATTCTCCCACCCGACATGAAAAGCAAGACATGAAATACAGTATCCAAGACATAAAATCCAGTATTCTAACACTACGTGTAATCATCAAGGGTACTAGTAGAGCAGGGAATTAACTATCACAATATAAAGATTAAACTTGAAGTGCAGGTACTTGCCTGATGTTTGGATCCGATTATAGTTTGGTGTCTCGGGGGAATTTCCAGAAATGAGTCCAAATGCTGAAATAAATATTATCATCATGCTCAGAAGATATCAAATAGCTAGAAACGTCTGTCCTTGGGTCCAATTTGGAGACAAGGGCAAAAACGGCAGTTTCGGGTCAAAACGGGGTCCTCCGGTGGGCCCGCTTTGCACCGAAAAACGTGTCCGGGTCAACGGTCTCCAATTTTACCAAACTTAGTGTCAACAGGTCAGGAACGATGATACGAACCCAACGGAACTTCCAGATTTGGATTCCGATGAGCCGATCACAAAATCACCCGTCGAGCGGGGCCTGTGGGGCCCACGACACGCGATTTCGTCAACGTTCTCAGAATCGAACCAAACTTGACCCACAGGACCAGCGTATCGCTACGAGTCTGATGGCGCAAGTTTTGTCTCGATCCGACGAGTGTACAAGAAGTTAGGGCGAATTGCAGAAAAGTCAGATACGGGGCGATGTCCGTGGATACGCGTTGATTTCGGTGCGCACGCATACCCGAATCAGCTTCCGCGAAATCTCACACGTCCGTATCGACGACGCGCACGTATCTGTGAAGACCGCACGCTACCAAGTCGTCCCGTTTGGCGGGGCGTACTCAGTTCCGGGGTGAAACAGGGTCTGGTTTTTCCTGTTTTTGGATCGCGGTGTGCGATCGCCACAGGATGCGATGCCCCGAGCGGTTTATCCGGGCACCGAGAGGGTCATACAGGCTTCGCAACGCAATTTGCGAAATCGAAAACGGAGCTACGAGCAAAAAGTTACAAGTACCTGAAGGGGACCCAAAAACCGGGGTCGAACCGTGTCCGACGCGTGTCCGACTCGTGTCGGACACAGGGAATCTAGGGTTAGGGTTTCACTCTGGTAGCCGAGGCTCAGGCTGGCCAGGGCGGCGGGGAGGTCGCCCGGTGCTAGGGTGGCTCGGGGAGGCGGTCGGCCACTCGGCTGTTGCTGCCGGAGCGGGCGGGGACGGTCGGAGGAGCGGCTGCGGGGAGGGAGGAAGGAGGCTGGGGCTGAGAGGGTCGCTGGGACGGCGGAGGCGGCTGCCGGCGTCGGGCGGAGCGGTGGCGGCGTGTGTCGAGGTGAGGCGGAGGAGAGAGGTGGCCGGAGGGGAGGATTTGGGCGGTTTATAAAGGGGAGAGGGTGGTGGCTCGAGGCCGAGGGAGGCGGAGGTGGCCGGGTCTGGCGGCGGAGGGGGCGGAGTCGTGGCGCTGGCCGGGCAGAGCGGCGGCGTCCGCGGGCGGCGGCGCCGGACGCGGGGGGGGGGGGGGTGGGGTGGAACGGGTCAGGGGCTGGGTGATCCGGGTCGGGTGGCGGGTCGGGCGGCGGGCAGACCCGACCCGACCCGGTAGGGTGAACGGGCTGGGCTGGCTGGGGGAAATGGGCCGGGCCGGATCTAAAATATAATAATAATAATAATAATAATAATAAATAATAATAATAAATCAATTAATTAGTAAATAAATAAATAAATAAATAATTTTTAGGTAATTAAAAATGGGTCCGGGGTCCAATAAATTTCAGAAAAATTGTCCTAAGTCCAGTTTTTTATTTTACACCAAAAAATATTATTTCTATAATATTTTAATGTTATTTATTATCTATTAAAAATTATTTAATATTTAAAAATCCTGATTTTAATTACAGAAAATTCCCAGAAAATTCCAGAAAATTGTGAAAAATTCCAATTTAATATTTTTTGAAAAATCAAGGGCTTACAATCTACCCAACTTATAAAAATTTCGTCCTCGAAATTTAAAATTAAGCCATAATCGGTTAATCCTTCATGTACATAGGGCAAGTCGATCGCCATCTCTTTGCGATAATTAAAAGCCTAATCATATCCACTGCAATCACTTCAAAGTTTAAGACGACTACTTGTTCCAATCAAGAATTCAACCTATGGTTATTACTTTTTACTTTCTCAAATTACCCACAGGCAGATTTTAGACTAAGTCCATATAGCATTTTCAAGATTTGCACATGACTTTGCCTCTAATTATCATAAATTCCTCTAGAAGTGATTCGAGTCCAACAGTATTCCTATTCACAATTGTATGCTTCAACTCTTTAAATTCCATTTACATTCTCAATATTCTAACTAGGTAGTCCAACCCTCAAATTTTAATTCTTAAATCAAATCATCAAATTGAAAAATAATTTAAATGTAGTTCACCGATGTTCAAGTCTGAAATTCTATAATTCTATCCTCTAAATTCAAATTGATGATTTTACTTTCATTATTCAAAATTTAAATCATGTATCCAAGATACAACTTATTGGGTCATCGATATCAATTCATTAATCATTTTAGTCACTCCTCTAAATTTTTAAAATTATAATGGCTTGCTTCTTCCAATCTAACCTTACTCGGTCACGATCCAAAAGATATTCCTCTCGAGTTGACGAATACATTGCTACCCAACTTAGAGTTTACCCATTCATCACAAAAGACTATATACCTTAAGAAAAATATTCCTTAATATGTTTACCTATGTCATTCAATCCTCGAACTTCAACGCCGATCATATCACATATAATATGTCCTCAATTATGAAAGTTTAATCCTCAAGTATGTGATCGGCCTATGTGGCATATCTAGTACTATCTATGTACTAACTTATACCAGGCACGAGATTTCGTCTTTCCGAAATAAGGGAAGACGAAGATCAATAATAAAGAGTTCAAGGGTGGGGTGATAGAAAAGAAATATCGGGGTCAAGGCGTTTTAAAGTATTCAGGTGGAAATTGTCAAGCGATTGTGGATTGAATCCTATCTCGGTAATTCCTATTCACATGCTCGTATTAATACAGTTATGTAATCGATACGATATGTTCAGAAATGTCTAGGGCAAGTATATTTGTCTATTAATCACTACATATCTCAATCCACGTAAAGTAGTGCGAAGAGCGAACCAAAATGCACTAAGGTTGATCAGACCGTAATACACTGATTCTGAATGGACAATTGTATTAGTGTGTCGACCCAATAATACATATGTCATGAACAAGCTTGATAAAAGGATAAGCTTGCAAAACTAGGCTATACTAGCAGCATAAGTCAAGGTAGTACAACAAATACAAGTACGCTAGATGATGATAAAAGGAGGTACAAATTATTGAAGTTCACACAATAAGCAAAATAACAGAAGACTCTACAATCTCTACAGTTATTAAATATAAAAGCATACCAGGTTATTAGCAAGTTTAAAGTTACTAGGTTGGGCTGAGGTCACGAACCAGTAGGCACAAGCTAAAACAATACTAGAAAATGGTATCTACGAATCACTTACGCGCATTAGTTACTCTAAGAGTCTGCACGTTCTCCACGGCCATCGTGTAAGCTTGTCCGTGTTCTTGAGGTGGTGCCCTCCGCTGCGCTGCTGGGGCCTGGCCTGAACTGGAACTTTTGTGCAGTTGTGCGTCTTTGAGCAGCAGGACAGTCCTTCATTTGATGTGCTGCTGATCCACAATATAGACAGGCACCTAGCCTCTTTCTACAATCCTGCCAAATGTGACATTGTTTTCGACAATAGCACAAGTGGGAGCTTGTTGGTTCTGTCCTTGAGTTGGATTCATCTGTGGTCGCTTTGCAGCTTTTTTCTGTTGTGCTTGGTCTGGTGCTGACGCATACGGCCGCTTCCGGCTGGACTCGATCCTTGTGGTGCACTCCACAGGTCGCACTGCAGTAAGAACGTCCTCACCGAAGGTAATTGCATTTGAACTGCTTAGCTTCCGTGACTCTGAGCTAATTCTGTCGATGAAGTTCTCTGCTTGGTTTTGCTGAGTTTCTTGTTGAACCTTCTGATAGGCTTGCATCATTATGTAGAACATGCGGAACATCTGCTGTTCGTCCATAGGCGGTCCCAGTGGGAAGGAAGGCATCGGTGGAATAGGCTGCATCGAGGGTAGAACGCCATATTGATGGATTATTGAGGCAGGCTGACTTGCTTGACTGCCTTGTGATGATTGGCCTTCACCGACTGGTATCACATCGTCTTCTTGGGTAACCACAACGGTTTGTAGTATTTCTGCATGAGCCTCGTTGCTGGCTTGTGGGTCCATTTCCCTGTATCCAAAATAACCAATAAGAGGCGCACAGGAATCAAGGCAAGATGCAAGTTCAAATTAGTTCAAATACGATACAGATATCAAAAATGATTCAAGCAAGTGGATGAGATCCTATAAATTTATCCTAACTTTATTGCAGGCCTGTTCGGTCCCTGAGTTAAAACCGAACAATTTAGTCGTTGACCTGCATGGGCCACCACAAAAACGTGTCACGACCCGCACCCGATTATTCGGGAACGAGTGCGTGGGTACGTCCAGCCTACGCCGCAGTATCGGCGGTAGTACGCTGTCTAGGTCATTTTCTGGGATCAATAAATATCTATCTCATCCACAATAATGAACATGTAAGAATAATCACAGGAAATAGGAATGCTAAGATTTCATAATATTTAATCTGTGACAACCAAATCCACAGTTAATACAGCCAGAAGATAAATCGGGGACAAACCCGAGTATATGCTAAAAGGAATAAAATAAGTAGCTACTGCTAACTACTCTGCAGAAGTATCCTCCTGGGTGGGAACTGGCTCCTCATATGGATCACCTGCTAACTCATAGTGGCCATAATAGGTAGGGGCAAGATCCTCATCATCGCCTAAAATAACGGATCCAGTCAGGAAAGGAGCAAAGTACACAATGCACAACAAGATTAAACTAAATATTTATGACAATTAGATTGAGTATCATATTGAGAATATGTATAAAAGAAACAACAGTATCTCAGAGTTAATGCTATAAACAGGAATATGAGAAAACAGGGATAAATAAGACATGAAATGAAACTACAACAGTCAGCAAGAACTATAACAAGACCAGAAGCTATCTGTGTGAACTTGTGTTTATTTTAGAATACATAGTTGGCATGTAGGGGTTTATAAGGCTAATCCGGCCGTCATAGACGGCTATTAAACATGAATAATCGAGATCCGGCTGAGGGTACAGTCGCGCACCAATAGCTATTAAACACGATAGGGGGAAGGGTAAACTACATGCCTTCTAGTATTCTCCCACCCGACATGAAAAGCAAGACATGAAATACAGTATCCAAGACATAAAATCCAGTATTCTAACACTACGTGTAATCATCAAGGGTACTAGTAGAGCAGGGAATTAACTATCACAATATAAAGATTAAACTTGAAGTGCAGGTACTTGCCTGATGTTTGGATCCGATTATAGTTTGGTGTCTCGGGAGAATTTCCAGAAATGAGTCCAAATGCTGAAATAAACATTACCATCATGCTCAGAAGATATCAAATAGCTAGAAACGTCTGTCCTTGGGTCCAATTTGGAGACAAGGGCAAAAACGGCAGTTTCGGGTCAAAACGGGGTCCGCCGGTGGGCCCGCTTTGCACCGAAAAACGTGTCCGGGTCAACGGCCTCCAATTTCACCAAACTTAGTGTCAACAGGTCAGGAACGATGATACGAACCCAACGGAACTTTCAGATTTGGATTCTGATGAGCCGATCACAAAATCGTCCGTCGAGCGGGGCCTATGGGGCCCACGACACGCGATTTCGTCAACGTTCTCAGAATCGAACCAAACTTGACCCACAGGACCAGCGTATCGCTACGAGTCTGATGGCGCAAGTTTCGTCTCGATCCGACGAGTGTACAAGAAGTTAGGGGAAATTACAGAAAAGTCGGATACGGGACGATGTTCGCGGATATGCGTTGATTTCGGTGCGCACGCATACCCGAATCAGCTTTCGCAAAATCTCACACGTCCGTATCGACGACGCGCACGTATCTGTGAAGACCGCACGCGACCAAGTCGTCCCATTTGGCGGGGCGTACTCAGTTCCGGGGTAAAACAGGGTCTAGTTTTTCCTGTTTTTGGATCGCGGTGTGCGATCGCCACAGGATGCGATGCCCCGAGCGGTTTATCCGGGCACCGAGAGGGTCATACAGGCTTCGCAACGCAATTTACGGAATCGAAAATGGAGCTACGAGCAAAAAGTTACAAGTACCTGAAGGGGACCCGAAAACCGGGGTCGAACCGTGTCCGACGCGTGTCCGACTCGTGTCGGACACAGGGAATCTAGGGTTAGGGTTTCACTCCGGTGGCCGGGGCTCAGGATGGCCAGGGCGGCGGGGAGGTCGCCCGGTGCTAGGGTGGCTCGGGGAGGCGGTCGGCCACTCGGCTGTTGCTGCCGGAGCGGGCGGGGACGGTCGGAGGAGCGGCTGCGGGGAGGGAGGAAGGAGGCTGGGGCTGAGAGGGTCGCTGGGACGGCGGAGGCGGCTGCCGGCGTCGGGCGGAGCCGTGGCGGCGTGTGTCGAGGTGAGGCGGAGGAGAGAGGTGGCCGAAGGGGAGGATTTGGACGGTTTATAAAGGGGAGAGGGTGGTGGCTCGAGGCCGAGGGAGGCGGGGGTGGCCAGGTCTGGCGGCGGAGGGGGCGGAGTCGTGGCGCTGGCCGGGCGGAGCGGCGGCGTCCGAGGGCGGCGGCGCCGGACGCGGGGGGGGGGGGGGGGGGGGAATGGGTCAGGGGCTGGGTGATCCGGGTCGGGTGGCGGGTCGGGCGACGGGCAGACCCGACCCGACCCGGTAGGGTGAACGGGCTGGGCTGGTTGGGGGAAATGGGCCGGGCCGGATCTAAAATATAATAATAATAATAATAATAATAATAATAATAATAATAATAAATAATAAATCAATTAATTAGTAAATAAATAAATAAATAAATAGTTTTTAGGTAATTAAAAATAGGTCCGGGGTCCAATAAATTCCAGAAAAATTGTCCTAAGTCCAGTTTTTTATTTTACACCAAAAAATATTATTTCCATAATATTTTAATGTTATTTATTATCTATTAAAAATCATTTAATATTTAAAAACCCTGATTTTAATTACAGAAAATTCCCAGAAAATTCCAGAAAATTGTGAAAAATCCTAATTTAATATTTTTTGAAAAATCAAGGGCTTACATAACCCACCAGATCGCTTGCAGGGTGTGGGAGAACCTCGTTCGGTGCGGATGCCTCCTTCGTGCGTGCTAAGGCCAGGAGCTCACTCTGAAGCCTTGGAGCGTTGCGTCCGAAACTGAAGCACATATACAAGACATAATGTTGGAACATAGCCTGAACATCGCCTGAATATCGCCTGTACAAGCATTCCACTATTGTAGCCACTTGGCACACTTTTACTGTTTCAGAGAGAGAGATATGAGTGAATTGTAATATCGGCCAAGCGCCGCCTGTAACACTTGTTTATATCAATAAAAGAGAGTTTGCTTTACTTTAACTTGTGTTATTCATTGCTTCCGCTATATTGTCAACTCAGTGAACTTGTTACCGATCGCCTATACGTTCATGACTCCGCTGCACTCGGACAATATGTGCGACTCTGTGGCTTAGAACTCTTACCGCCAGCCAATGAATCACGGCCTTGCACGGACGTGGCTCACGCTCGTGCGGCATCACGCCCGGATGAGTCAAAGCGATCGTTCCGCGGGAGCGCTGACGCGGTAATTCTCGTCTAGCGGGAATGGCCGATTTAGCCTGCGGGAGATCGGGGCGTGAGACGTTGGTATCAAAGCCTGCCTTATACGTCTTTGGACTTCATTTCGATTATCTCTATTTTGAAAGCTCGTTCGTGGGTTATGTGCACGCTCTCTCTTAATGCCTCAATGAAATGTTCCAAACAATAAGTCTAAATACTTTCGAAAAGCGCATTAGAATAATGTGATTGCTTGTATGAATTGTAATGCTAGGGCCTTTGTGCCGACCTGTGCAGACCCTTATGATTTACGCAAGTAGCTTGTGTAAACCCCCAGATTTTGCAAGAATTTTAAATTGGGATATTTCACAATTTTCTGAAATTTTCTGGAATTTTTTTTTTTTAATTAAAATAAGGGTTTTAATTATTAAATAATTTTTATTTGTTAATAAATAATATTAAAATATTGTGGAAATAATATTTTTGAGTGTAAAATGAAAAACTGGACTTAGGATAATTTTTTTGAAATTTATTGGACCCCGGACCTAATTTAAAACACCTAAAAACTATTTAATTATTTATTTAATTAATTAATTGATTTATTATTATTATTATTATTATTATTATTATTATTATTATTATTATTATTATTATTCTCCGGCCCGTTCCCCAGCCCGGCCCATTGGGCCTGACCCCCGGCCCAGCCTGCCAACCCGCTACCGGTCGGGTCAGTCAGACCCGACCCGCCTCCGGTCCGACCCGCTGACTCCGTCAGCCCCACGTCATCCCCTCGACCGGTTCCCCCGTGGCCACGCCCCCGCCGCCTCCGGCGGCCAGCCCCACGTCAGCCCCTCGACCGGTTCTCCCGTGGCTACGCCCCCGCCGCCTCCGGCGGCCAGCCCCACGTCAGCCCCTCCCCCGCCTCGCTCGCTCCGCTCCTCCCGGCGTCGATCCCCTCTTCCCGCCGCCATGCCCGGCTGACCCAGCGCCCCTCTCCCCTATATAAACCCCACTCCGGCCATCCCCACTCCCCACCGGAAATCCCTTCCTCCGCCGCTCCTTTCCCCCGTGCCCGGCCGACGCCACGCCCCAGCTCCGCCCCGACCAGTCCCCTCCTCCTCCTTCCTCTCCTTCCTCCGCCACCTCACGACGACTCCGGCGCCCCGACACAGCAGCAGCAGCAGCATTGGCAGCCGCCTCCGCCGGAATCCGGCGCCGCCCGGCCTCCAGCGCCTCCGCCTCGCCTCGGCGAAACCGTCCCCCGCCCTCTCCGGCGCACCTCCGTCCGGCCCCCGCCGTCTACGGCCAGCAAAACCATAACCCTAACCCTAATTTCCCCAATTTCGTGTCGGCGTGTCGGACACGACACGGACACGAGAAAAACCCGGTTTCTCGAGCCCTGTTCAGGTGCGTATAACTTTCTCCTCGCTGCCCCGTTTTTAATTCCGTAAATTGTAACGGGTAGCCTGTATGACCCTCTCGGTGCCCGGACAAACCGCTCGGGGCATCACGTCCTGTGGTGATCGCACACCGCGATCCAAAAACAGGAAAAACATCGACCCGATTCACCCCGGAACTGGGTACGTCCCGCCAAACGGGACGACTTGGTCGCGCGCGGTCTTCACAGATACGTGCGCAGCGTTGATACGGACGTGTGGAATTTTACGGAAGTCGATTCGGGTGTGCGTGCACACCGAAATCAACGCGTATCCGCGAACATCTTCCCGTATCCGACTTTTCTGCAATTTACCCTAACTTCTTGTACACACGTCGGATCGAAACGAAACTTGCGCCATCGGACTCGTAGCGATACGCTGGTCCTGTGACCCAAGTTTGGTTCGATTCTGAGAACGTTGACGAAATCGCGTGTCGTGGGCCCCACAGGCCCCACTCGACGGGCGATTTTGTGATCGGCTCATCGGAATCCAATTCTGGAAGTTCCGTTGTGTACGTATCATCGTTCCTGACCTGTTAACACTAAGTTTGGTGAATTTGGAGACCTTTGACCCTGACACGTTTTTCGGTGCGAAGCGGGCCCACATGCGGACCCCGTTTTGACCCGAAATTACCGTTTTTGCCCTTGTCTCCAAATTGGACCCAAGGACAGGCGTTTCTAGCTATTTGATATCTTCTGAGCATGATGGTAATGTTTATTTCAGCATCCGGAGTCATTTCTAGAAATTTCCCCGAGGATAGAACTTTAATTGGATCCAAACATCAGGCAAGTACCTGCACTTCAAGTTTAATTTTTATATTGTGATAATTAATTCTTTGCTCTACTAGTACCCTTGGTTGTTACACGTAGTGTTAGAATACTGGATTTCATGTCTTAAATATTGTATTTCATGTCTTGCTTTTCGTGTCGGGTGGGAGAATACTAGGAGGCATGTAGTTTACCCTTCCCCCTGTCGTGACTGCTAGCTGTTGGTACGCGACTGTACCATCAGCCTGATACTCGATTATTCATGTCTGATAGTCGTCTATGACGGCCTGATTAGCCTTATAACCCCCTACATGCCAACTATGTATTCTAAATACACAAGTTCACGCACATAGTTCTTGTCGTGTTGCAGTTCTTGTTGTCTTGTTACAGTTACATTTTGTAAACCCCCTGATTTTTCAAAATTTTCAAAACTGGATTTTTCACAATTTTTTGGAATTTTTTGTAATTTAAAAACAGGGTTTTAATTTTTAAATGATTTTTAATTGATAATAAACAGTATTAAAATATTATGAAAATAATATTTTTGGATGTAAAATAAAAAACTGGACTTAGGACAATTTTTCTGGAATTTATCGGACCCCGGACCTATTTTTAAACACCTAAAAAGTATTTTATTATTTATTTATTTAATTAATTATGTAATTATTATTTATTATGATTTATTATTATTATTATAGTTTAAAAAAAAAAAACCCAGCCCACTGGGCCCGGCCCACCGGGCCCAGCCCGAACCCAAACCCAGCCCATCCCCTATCGGGTTGGGTCGGGTCCGCTCGACCGAACCCGACCCGAACCCGACCCGGCAGACCCGTTCACCCAGCCCCCAACTCGCCCGCGTTCTCCGCCACCCGCCGCGATTTTCGGCCGCCACGTCCCCGCGAGCCCCGCCTCCCCCGCGGCCACGTCTCCGCCCTCTCCCCGCCCGTCTCGGCCCCCTCACCCCTGGCCACCCTATTTAAATCCCCCCCACCCGATCGCCTCCTCCGCCTCGAACCACCTCCCCGCCGTGCCTGCGCCACCGTCCCGCCTCGCCGCTGCAGCCACGCCGACCCTGCCGCAGCGCCGCCGCCCGGCTCCCTTCCTCCTCCTCCTCCTTCCGCCTCCTTCCCCGACAGCAACAGCAGCAGCGCCTCGAGCATCCCCCTCCGGCCGCCGTGCCAGCGCCATCGCCGCCGCCGACGCCCGCCTCCGCTCCCCAGCTCGCTCCCGGTAGGCCTCCCCCGCCGCTATGCCGCCCCGAGCCGCCGGAGCTCCGTCAGCAACCCTAACCCTAACCCTAACCCTAGTTTCTTCGAATCCGACACGTGTCGGACACGATTCGAACCCCGGTTTTTCGGGTCCCCTTCAGGTACTTGTAATTTTTTGTTCGTAGCTCTGTTTTCGATTCCGCAAATTGCGTTGCGAAGCCTGTGTGACCCTCTCGGTGCCCGGACAAACCGCTCGGGGCATCGCGTCCTGTGGTGATCGCACACCGCGATCCAAAAACAGGAAAAACCAGACCCTGTTTCACCCCGGAACCGAGTACGCCTCGCCAAACGGGACGACTTGGTCGCGCGCGGTCTTCACAGATACGTGCGCGTCGTCGATACGGACGTGCGAGATTTCGCAGAAGTCGATTCGGGTGTGCGTGCACACCGGGATCAACGCGTATCCGCGGACATCGCCCCGTATCCGACTTTTCTGCAATTTGCCCTAACTTTGTGTACACATGTCGGATCGAGACGAAACTTGCGCCATCGGGCTCGTAGCAATACGCTGGTCCTGTGGGTCAAGTTTGGTTCGATTCTGAGAACGTTGACAAAATTGCGTGTCGTGGGCCCCATAGGCCCCGCTCGACGGGCGATTTTGTGATCGGCTCATCGGAATCCAATTCTGGAAGTTCCATTGGGTTCGTATCAGCGTTTCTGACCTGTTGACACTGAGTTTGGTGAATTTGGAGACCTTTGATCTGGACGCATTTTTCGGTGCATGAGGACCCCGTTTTGACCCGAAACTGCCGTTTCTGCCATTGTCTCCAAATTGGACTCAAGGACAGGCGTTTCTAGCTGATTGATATTTTCTGGATCTGATGGTGATGTTTGTTTCAGCAACCGGAGTACCGTCTGCAATTTCCGCCGAAGTCAGAACTGCAAACATAGCCGGAACCACAGGCAAGTGTACCTTGCCAAAACTTGCAGCTTTGCTACCTATTTTCTGGACTTAGTTATACATCAGTGGGCAAGTAAAGCTTGCCAAATTCTCAGATAATTCTGGTTAAAGTATTTTACTTGATTTCTTGTAGTTTCATATGTAACTTGTTTAACTACTCAACCCAGGACACCTGACACGATTCATGTCTATTTTCATTTTCAGCATTTATTTCCTGTCTATTTTCCTCTGAATGTAACAGACTAATTCTCGGATTGTTTCCCGAGATAATCTTATTTATTGCTTATTTATTTTCCATTGCAATATTTCTGGCATTAATCTGTATTGTTCTGTGGATGAGATTAGAAATACCTGAGACTGGTACATATTACTGCTAGACTACAGCTTAAGCATGCCCTGATGGATCCATTAAATCGGATTGTCCATCGGTGCGTGCTGCTGGCCATTGCCACGCATCTCCAGTCCCTCGTCATTTTGGGACTGGGGCGTGACACATTTCCTGTCACATTTTTTACTCATATTCCTGGTTTATAGCAATTAATCATGTTTTACTTATAGTCCTGATTTATAGCATTATTTCTCAGTTAATTTCACTATTTATTTATGCATAATCTCAACATGATGCTTAGTCAGTTATTTTCTACCTGTCACAAATATTTAGTTTAAATCTTGTTGTGCATTGTGTACTTTGCTCCTTTCCTGACTGGATCCGTTATTTTAGGCGATGATGAGAACTTTGCCCCCACCTTTTATGGGCCATATGAGGTAGCAGGTGATACAGTTGAGAAGTCGGTTCCCACTCAGGAGACTACCTTTGAGGAGTAGTAGCCAGTTAGCTAGTTTTTCCCTTTCAGCATAATACTCGGGTTTGTTCCCGATTTATCTTCTGGATTCTGTATTAAACTATGGATTTGTATATCACATTTATTCATTTGAAATCTTAGCATTCCTATTTCCTGTGATTATTCTTGCCTGTTTATTATTGTGGATGAGATAGATATTTATTGATCCCAGAAAATGACCTAGACAGCGTACTACCGCCGACACTACGGCGTAGGCTGGACGTGCCCACGCACTAGTGCCCGAATATCCGGGTGCGGGTCGTGACACATTTTTGTGGTGGCCCATGCAGGTCAGCGACTAAGTTGTTCGGTTTCAACTCAGGGACCGAACAGGCTTGCAATAAGAATAGGCTAAGTTTTAGGATCTCATCCACTTGCTTGAATCGTTCTTGACATCTATCTCGGATTTGAATTAATTTCTTGACTTGCATCCTGCCTTGATTCCTGTGCGCCTCTTACCGTTTATTTTGGATGCAGAGTAAAGGATCTATCAGCAAGCGACAAGATTCCTACAAGATCACCACGAGATGCTCTACCAGCATGACCGTGGAGAACGCGCAGACTCGTGGAGTAGCGAATGCGCGTAAGTAATTTTAGCTGTCGTTTCTAGTATTGTTTAACTCGTGCCTATTGGTTCGTGACCTCATCCCCAACCTAGAAATTTTGAACTTGCTAATAACCTGGTATGATTTTATATTTGAAAACTGTAGAGATTGTAGAATCTTTTGTTATTGTGCTTATTGTAGGTTGTTTTGTGTACTTAAATAATTTGTACCTCCTTCCATCATCATCTAGCGTATTTATATTCGTTGCACCTTGACTTATGCTGCTAGTATAGCCTAGTTTTGCAAGCTTATCCTTTTATCAAGCTTGTTCATGACATATGTATTAGTGGGTCGACACACTAATACAATTGTCTATTCAGAATCAGTGTATTACGGTCTGATCAACCTTAGTGCATTTTTGATTCGCCCTTCGCACTACTTTACGTGGATTGAGATATACAGTTGACTAGTATACCTGTCCTAGACATGTCTGAGTATAACTGTATTAATACGAGCATGTGAATAGGAATTACCAAGATAGGATTCAATCCACAAATCGCTTGACAATTCCCACTTGAATTCTTTAAACGCCTTGATCCCGATACTTCTGTTCTATCACCTCACCCTTGAACTCTGTATTATTGATCCTCGTCTTCCCTTATTTCGGAAAGACGAAACCTCGTGCTTGGTATAAGTTTGATACATAGAGAATACTAGATATGTCCCATAGGCCGATCACATACTTGAGGATTATTCTTTCGAAATTAAGGACATATCATATGTGATACGATCGGCGTTGAAGTTTCGAGGATTGAATGATATGAGTAACCATATTAAGAAATATTTTCTTAAGGTATATAGCCTTCTGTGATGGATGAGTAAAAATCTAAGTTGGGTAGCAGTGCATTGTCAACTCGAGAGGAATTTTTTTTAGATTGTTAGATTGGAAGAGGCTCAAGCCATTCTAATTTTGAAAATTTAGAGGAGTGACTAAGATGATTAATGAATTGATATCGAGGACCCAATAGTTGTACCTTAGGTACATGATTTAAATTTTGAATAATGAAGGTAAAATTATCAATTTGAATCTAGAGGATATATAATTCAGACTTGAACATTGGTGGACTACATTTAAGTTATTTCTCAATTTGATGATTGGAATTAAGAATTAAAATTTGATGGTTGGACTACCTAGTTGGAATACTGAGGATGTGAATGAAATTTAAAAGGTTGAAGCATACAAATGGGAATACTGTTGGACTCGAATCACTTCTAGAGGAATTTATGATAGTTAGAATCGTGAGGCAAATTTATAAGCGTATGCAAATCTTGAAGATGTTATATGGACTTAATTTAAAATTGCCTGAGGGTAATTTGAGAAAGTAAAAAGTGATAACCATAGGTTGAATTTTTGATTGGAACAGTAGTCATCTTAACCTTGAAGTGATTTCAGTGGATATGATTAGGATTTTAATTATCGCAAGGAGATTGCGATTGACTTGCCTTATGTACATGAAGGATTGACAGATTATGGCTTAATTCTAAATTTCGAGGACAAAATTTTATAAGTTGGGTAGATTGTAAACCCCCAGATTTTGCAAGAGTTTTAAATTAGAATTTTTCACAATTTTTTGGAATTTTCTGGGAATTTTTTTGTAATTAAAATCATGATTTTAATTATTAAATAATTTTTAATTGTTAATAAATAATATTAAAATATTGTGGAAATAATATTTTTGAGTGTAAAATGAAAAACTGGACTTAGGGTAATTTTTCTGGAATTTATTGGGCCCCGGACCTAATTTAAAACACCTAAAAACTATTTATTTATTTATTTATTTATTTAATTGATTTATTATTATTATTATTATTATTATTCTCCGGCCCGTTCCCCAGCCCGGCCCATTGGGCCGACCCCCGGCCCAGCCTGCCAACCCGCTACCGGGTCGGGTCAGTCAGACCCGACCCGCCTCCTGCCCGACCCGCTGACTCCGTCAGCCCCTCGACCGGTTCCCCCGTGGCCACGCCCCCGCCGCCTCCGGCGTCCAGCCCCACGTCAGCCCCTCGACCGGTTCTCCCGTGGCCACGCCCCCGCCGCCTCCGGCGGCCAGCCCCACGTCCGCTCCTCCCGGCGTCGATCCCCTCTTCCCGCCGCCATCCCCGGCCGACACAGCGCCCCTCTCCCCTATATAAACCTCACTCCGGCCATCCCCACTCCCCACCGGAAACCCCTTCCTCCGCCGCTCTTTTCCCCCGTGCCCGGCCGACGCCTCGCCCCAGCTCCGCCCCGACCAGTCCCCTCCTCCTCCTTCCTCTCCTTCCTCCGCCACCTCATGACGACTCCGGCGCCCCGACACAGCAGCAGCAGCATTGGCAGCCGCCTCCGCCGGAATCCGGCGCCGCCCGGCCTCCAGCGCCTCCGCCTCGCCTCGGCGAAACCGTCCCCCGCCCTCTCCGGCGCACCTCCGTCCGGCCCCCGCCGTCTACGGCCAGCAAAACCCTAACCCTAACCTAATTTCCCCAATTTCGTGTCGGCGTGTCGGACACGACACGGACACGAGAAAAACCCGGTTTCTCGAGCCCTGTTCAGGTGCGTGTAACTTTCTCCTCGCTGCCCCCGTTTTCAATTCCGTAAATTGCAACGCGTAGCCTGTATAACCCTCTCGGTGCCCGGATAAACCGCTCGGGGCATCACGTCCTGTGGTGATCGCACACCGCGATCCAAAAACAGGAAAAACATCGACCCGATTCACCCCGGAACTGGGTACGCCCCGCCAAACGGGACGACTTGGTCGCGCGCGGTCTTCACAGATACGTGCGCAGCGTTGATACGGACGTGTGGGATTTCACGGAAGTCGATTCGGGTGTGCGTGCACACCGGAATCAACGCGTATCCGCGGACATCGCCCCGTATTTGACTTTTTTGCAATTTATCCTAACTTCTTGTACACACGTCGGATCGAAACAAAACTTACGCCATTGGACTCGTAGCGATACGCTGGTCCTGTGACCCAAGTTTGGTTCGATTCTGAGAACGTTGACGAAATCGCGTGTCGTGGGCCCCATAGGCCCCACTCGACGGGCAATTTTGTGATCGGCTCATCGGAATCCAATTCTGGAAGTTCCGTTGTGTTCGTATCATCGTTCCTGACCTGTTGACACTAAGTTTGGTGAATTTGGAGACCTTCTACCCTGACACGTTTTTCGGTGCGAAGCGGACCCACATGCGGACCCCGTTTTGACCCGAAATTACCGTTTTTGTCCTTGTCTCCAAATTGGACCCAAGGACAGGCGTTTCTAGCTATTTGATATCTTCTGAGCATGATGGTAATATTTATTTCAGCATCCGGAGTCATTTCTAGAAATTTTCCCGAGGATAGAACTTTAATTGGATCCAAATATCAGGCAAGTACCTGCACTTCAAGTTTAATCTTTATATTGTGATAATTAATTTCTTGCTCTACTAGTACCCTTGGTAGTTACACGTAGTGTTAGAATACTCGATTTCATGTCTTGAATATTGTATTTCATGTCTTGCTTTTCGTGTCGGGTGGGAGAATACTAGGAGGCATGTAGTTTACCCTTCACCCTGTCGTGACTGCTAGCTGTTGGTACGCGACTGTACCATCAGCCTGATACTCGATTATTCATGTCTGATAGTCGTCTATGACGGCCTGATTAGCCTTATAACCCCCTACATGCCAACTATGTATTCTAAATACACAAGTTCACGCACATAGTTCTTGTCGTGTTGCAGTTCTTGTTGTCTTGTTACAGTTACATTTTGTAAACCCCCTGATTTTTCAAAATTTTCAAAACTGAATTTTTCACAATTTTCTGAAATTTTCTGGGAATTTTCTGTAATTTAAAAACAAGGTTTTAATTTTTAAATAATTTTTAATTGATAATAAACAGTATTAAAATATTATGAAAATAATATTTTTGGATGTAAAATGAAAAACTGGACTTAGGACATTTTTTCTGAAATTTATCGGACCCCGGACCTATTTTTAAACACCTAAAAAGTATTTTATTATTTATTTAATTATTTAATTATGTAATTATTATTTTTTATGATTTATTATTATTATTATAGTTTTTTTTTAAAAAAACCCAGCCCACTGGGCCCGGCCCACCGGGCCCAGCCCGAACCCAAACCCAGCCCACTGGGCCCGGCCCACCGGGCCCAGCCCGAATCCAAACCCAGCCCATCCCCTATCGGGTCGGGTCGGGTCCGCCCGACCGAACCCGACCCGAACCCGACCCGGCAGACCCGTTCACCCAGCCCCCCACTCGCCCGCGTTCTCCGCCGCCCGCCGCAATTTTCGGCCGCCACGTCCCCGCGAGCCCCGCCTCCCCCGCGGCCACGTCTCCGCCCTCTCCCCGCCCGTCTCGGCCCCCTCACCCCTGGCCACCCTATTTAAATCCCCCCCCGATCGCCTCCTCTGCCTCGAACCACCTCTCCGCCGTGCCTGCGCCACCGTCCCGCCTCGCCGCTGCAGCCACGCCGACCCTGCCACAGCGCCGCCGCCCGGCTCCCTTCCTCCTCCTCCTCCTTCCGCCTCCTTCCCCGACAGCAACAGCAGCAGCGCCTCGAGCATCCCCCTCCGGCCGCCGTGCCAGCGCCAGCGCCGCCGCCGACGCCCGCCTCCGCTCCCCAGCTCGCTCCCGGCCGGCCTCCCACGCCGCTGTGCCGCCCCGAGCCGCCGGAGCTCCGTCAGCAACCCTAAACCTAACCCTAGTTTCTTCGAATCCGACACGTGTCTGACACGTGTCGAACACGATTCGAACCACGATTTTTCGGGTCCCCTTCAGGTACTTGTAACTTTTTGTTCGTAGCTCTGTTTTCGATTCCGCAAATTGCGTTGCGAAGCCTGTGTGACCCTCTCGGTGCCCGGATAAACCGCTCGGGACATCGCGTCCTGTGGTGATCGCACACCGCGATCCAAAAACAGGAAAAACCAGACCCTGTTTCACCCCGGAACCGAGTACGCCTCGCCAAACGGGACGACTTGGTCGCGCGCGGTCTACACAGATACGTGCGCGTCGTCGATACGGACGTGCAGGATTTTGCAGAAGTCGATTCGGGTGTGCGTGCACATCGGGATCAACGCGTATCCGCGGACATCGCCCCGTATCCGACTTTTCTGCAATTCGCCCTAACTTTGTGTACACACGTCGGATCGAGACGAAACTTGCGCCATCGGACTCGTAGCAATACGCTGGTCCTGTGGGTCAAGTTTGGTTCGATTCTGAGAATGTTGACGAAATCGCGTGTCGTGGGCCCCACAGGTCCCGCTCGACAGGCAATTTTGTGATCGGCTCATCGGAATCCAATTCTGGAAGTTCCGTTGGGTTCGTATCAGCATTTCTGACCTGTTGACACTGAGTTTGGTGAATTTGGAGACCTTTAACCCGGACACGTTTTTCGGTGCAAAGCGGGCATGTGGACCCCGTTTTGACCCGAAACTGCCGTTTCTGCCCTTGTCTCCAAATTGGACTCAAGGACAGGCGTTTCTAGCTGATTGAAATTTTCTGGATCTGATGATGATGTTTGTTTCAGCAACCGGAGTACCGCCTGCAATTCCCGCCGAAGTCAGAACTGCAAACATAGCCGGAACCACAGGCAAGTGTACCTTGCCAAAACTTGCAGCTTTGCTACCTATTTCCTGGACTTAGTTATACATCAGTGGGCAAGTAAAGCTTGCCAAATTCTCAGATAATTCTGGTTAAAGTATTTTACTTGATTTCTTGTAGTTTCATATGTAACTTGTTTAACTACTCAACCCAGGACACCTGACACGATTCATGTGACGGAATTGCCTGAGATATACCTGGTGATTCCGTATAGGTTACATATTCATGACATATACAGTTTACATGCTAGATTCTATCCTGACTCATTGCATTAGTTCAATCTTGCGTGACTTGTACCTGTGATATTCTGGAACTGTGACGTGAGATTACATGGGGTGGGGAGAGTATTATCATATCAAGGCTGAATATATTATAATATAAATACTGTTATCTGGCGGTGCCTTAGACTCTGATACAGAGCTTTGGTACCTTACTGGCTCTTCGAGAAAATACTGCTATGATTTCTTCGACACTGATCCTGTAGTAGTCTCAGCCTGGGTATGACTAAAACTCTCACTTGCATATCACTAGCTGGTTTACATAGTTACCGTGCTGTTCATTATTGCTGCACTGCATATGTTTTGGCTTGTATTTTCTGTACCTTGTTATGTCCCCTGAGGACCTGGAATGGACTATGTCCCCAGGTATAGCCGCAGAAATCTACCCCGAGGTGTACAGTACATGAGCACTCCTTGGAGCAGAACCAGGAGCAGAGGACGAGATAGTGGCAGAAGACTTCTCCTGAGCACCGGCTTCATCTTCACAGTATTTCCATTTTCAGCATTTATTTCCTGTCTATTTTCCTCTGAATGTAACAGACTAATTCTCGGATTGTTTTCCGAGATAATCTTATTTATTGCTTATTTATTTTCCATTGCAATATTTCTGGCATTAATCTGTATTGTTCTGTGGATGAGATTAGAAATACCTGAGACTGGTACATATTACTGCTAGACTACAGCTTAAGCATGCCCTGATGGATCCATTAAATCGGATTGTCCATCGGTGCGTGCTGCTGGCCATTGCCACGCATCTCCAGTCCCTCGTCATTTTGGGACGGGCGTGACACATTTCCTGTCACATTTTTTACTCATATTCCTGGTTTATAGCAATTAATCATGTTTTACTTATAGTCCTGATTTATAGCATTATTTCTCAGTTAATTTCACTATTTATTTATGCATAATCTCAACATGATGCTTAGTCAGTTATTTTCTACCTGTCACAAATATTTAGTTTAAATCTTGTTGTGCATTGTGTACTTTGCTCCTTTCCTGACTGGATCCGTTGTTTTAGGCGATGATGAGAACTTTGCCCCCACCTTTTATGGGCCATATGAGGTAGCAGGTGATACAGTTGAGAAGCCGATTCCCACTCAGGAGACTACCTTTGAGGAGTAGTAGCCAGTTAGCTAGTTTTTCCCTTTCAGCATAATACTCGGGTTTGTCCCCGATTTATCTTCTGGATTCTGTATTAAACTATGAATTTGTATATCACATTTATTCATTTGAAATCTTAGCATTCCTATTTCCTGTGATTATTCTTGCCTGTTTATTATTGTGGATGAGATAGATATTTATTGATCCCAGAAAATGACCTAGACAGCGTACTACCGCCGATACTGCGGCGTAGGCTGGACGTGCCCACGCACTCGTGCCCGAATATCCGGGTGCGGGTCATGACACGTTTTTGTGGTGGCCCATGCAGGTCAGCGACTAAGTTGTTCGGTTTCAACTCAGGGACCGAACAGGCCTGCAATAAGAATAGGCTAAGTTTTAGGATCTCATCCACTTGCTTGAATCGTTCTTGACATCTATCTCGGATTTGAATTAATTCCTTGACTTGCATCCTGCCTTGATTCCTGTGCGCCTCTTATCGTTTATTTTGGATGCAGAGTAAAGGATCTATCAGCAAGCGACACGATTCCTACAAGATCACCACGAGATGCTCTACCAGCATGACCGTGGAGAACGCGCAGACTCGTGGAGTAGCGAATGCGCGTAAGTGATTTTAGCTGTCGTTTCTAGTATTGTTTAACTCGTGCCTATTGGTTCGTGACCTCAGCCCCAACCTAGAAATTTTGAACTTGCTAATAACCTGGTATGCTTTTATATTTGAAAACTGTAGAGATTGTAGAATCTTTTGTTATTGTGCTTATTGTAGGTTGTTTTGTGTACTTAAATAATTTGTACCTCCTTCCATCATCATCTAGCATACTTATATTCGTTGCACCTTGACTTATGCTGCTAGTATAGCCTAGTTTTGCAAGCTTATCCTTTTATCAAGCTTGTTCATGACATATGTATTAGTGGGTCGACACACTAATACAATTGTCTATTCAGAATCAGTGTATTACGGTCTGATCAACCTTAGTGCATTTTTGATTCGCCCTTCGCACTACTTTACGTGGATTGAGATATACAGTTGACTAGTATACCTGCCCTAGACATGTCTGAGCATAACTGTATTAATACGAGCATGTGAATAGGAATTACCAAGATAGGATTCAATCCACAAATCGCTTGACAATTCTCACTTGAATTCTTTAAACGCCTTGATCCCGATACTTCTGTTCTATCACCTCACCCTTGAACTCTGTATTATTGATCCTCGTCTTCCCTTATTTCGGAAAGACGAAACCTCGTGCTTGGTATAAGTTTGATACATAGAGAATACTAGATATGTCCAAAGGCCGATCACATACTTGAGGATTATTCTTTCGAAATTAAGGACATATCATATGTGATACGATCGGCGTTGAAGTTTCGAGGATTGAATGACATGAGTAACCATATTAAGAAATATTTTCTTAAGGTATATAGCCTTCTGTGATGGATGGGTAAAAATCTAAGTTGGGTAGCAGTGCATTGTCAACTCGAGAGAAATTTCTTTTAGATTGGTAGATTGGAAGAGGCTCAAGCCATTCTAATTTTGAAAATTTAGAGGAGTGACTAAGATGATTAATGAATTGATATCGAGGACCCAATAGTTGTACCTTAGGTACATGATTTAAATTTTGAATAATGAAGGTAAAATCATCAATTTGAATCTAGAGGATATATAATTCAGACTTGAACATTGGTGGACTACATTTAAGTTATTTCTCAATTTGATGATTGGAATTAAGAATTAAAATTTGATGGTTGGACTACCTAGTTGGAATACTGAGGATGTGAATGGAATTTAAAAGGTTGAAGCATACAAATGGGAATACTGTTGGACTCGAATCACTTCTAGAGGAATTTATGATAGTTAGAATCGTGAGGCAAATTTATAAGTGTATGCAAATCTTAAAGATGTTATATGGACTTAATTTAAAATTGCCTGAGGGAGAAAGTAAAAAGTGATAACCATAGGTTGAATTTTTGATTGGAACAGTAGTCATCTTAACCTTGAAGTGATTTCAGTGGATATGATTAGGATTTTAATTATCGCAAGGAGATTGCGATTGACTTGCCTTATGTACATGAAGGATTGACAGATTATGGCTTAATTCTAAATTTCGAGGACGAAATTTTATAAGTTGGGTAGATTATAAACCCCCAGATTTTGCAAGAATTTTAAATTGGAATTTTTCACAATTTTCTGGAATTTTCTGAAATTTTTTTTGTAATTAAAATCAGGATTTTAATTATTAAATAATTTTACTTGTTAATAAATAATATTAAAATATTGTAAAAATAATATTTTTGAGTGTAAAATGAAAAACTGGATTTAGGATAATTTTTCTGGAATTTATTGGGCCCCGGACCTAATTTAAAACACCTAAAAACTATTTATTTATTTATTTATTTAATTAATTGATTTATTATTATTATTATTATTCTCCGGCCCGTTCCCCAGCCCATTGGGCCTGACCCCGGCCCAGCCTGCCAACCCGCTACCGGGTCGGGTCAGTCAGACCTGACCCGCCTCCTGCCCGACCCGCTGACTCCGTCAGCCCCATGTCAGCCCCTCGACCGGTTCCCCCGTGGCCACGCCCCCGCCGCCTCCGGCGGCCAGCCCCACGTCAGCCCCTCGACCGGTTCTCCCGTGGCCACGCCCCCCGCCGCCTCCGGCGGCCAGCTCCACGTCAGCCCCTCCCCCGCCTCGCTCACTCCGCTCCTCCCGGCGTCGATCCCCTCTTCCCGCCGCCATCCCCGGCCGACCCAGCGCCCCTCTCCCCTATATAAACCCCACTCCGGCCATCCCCACTCCCCACCGGAAACCCCTTCCTCCGCCGCTCCTTTCCCCCGTGCCCGGCCGATGCCTCGCCCCAGCTCCGCCCCGACCAGTCCCCTCCTCCTCCTTCCTCTCCTTCCTCCGCCACCTCACGACGACTCCGGCGCCCCGACACAGCAGCAGCAGCAGCAGCAGCCTCCGCCGGAATCCGGCGCCGCCCGGCCTCCAGCGCCTCCGCCTCGCCTCGGCGAAATCGTTCCCCGCCCTCTCCGGCGCACCTCCGTCCGGCCCCCGCCGTCTACGGCCAGCAAAACCCTAACCCTAATTTCCCCAATTTCGTGTCGGCGTGTCGGACACGAGAAAAACCCGGTTTCTCGAGCCCTGTTCAGGTGCGTGTAACTTTCTCCTCGCTGCCCCGTTTTCAATTCCGTAAATTGCAACGCGTAGCCTGTATGACCCTCTCGGTGCCCGGACAAACCGCTCGGGGCATCACGTCCTGTGGTGATCGCACACCGCGATCCAAAAACAGGAAAAATATCGACCCGATTCATCCCGGAACTGGGTACGCCCCGCCAAACGGGACGACTTGGTCGCGCGCGGTCTTCACAGATACGTGCGCAGCGTTGATACGGACGTGTGGGATTTTACGGAAGTCGATTCGGGTGTGCGTGCACACCGAAATCAACGCGTATCCGCGGACATCGTCCCGTATCCGACTTTTCTGCAATTCATCCTAACTTCTTGTACACACGTCAGATCGAAACGAAAATTGCGCCATCGGACTCGTAGCGATACGCTGGTCCTGTGACCCAAGTTTGGTTCGATTCTGAGAACGTTGACGAAATCGCGTGTCGTAGGCCCCACAGGCCCCACTCGACGGGCGATTTTGTGATCGGCTCATCGGAATCCAATTCTGGAAGTTCCGTTGTGTTCGTATCATCGTTCCTGACCTGTTGACACTAAGTTTGATGAATTTGGAGACCTTCGACCCTGACACATTTTTCGGTGCGAAGCGGGCCCACATGCGGACCCCGTTTTGACCCGAAATTACCGTTTTTGCCCTTGTCTCCAAATTGGACCCAAGGACAGGCGTTTCTAGCTATTTGATATCTTCTGAGCATGATGGTAATGTTTATTTCAGCATCCGGAGTCATTTCTAGAAATTTTCCCGAGGATAGAACTTTAATTGGATCCAAACATCAGGCAAGTACCTGCACTTCAAGTTTAATCTTTATATTGTGATAATTAATTCCTTGCTCTACTAGTACCCTTGGTTGTTACACGTAGTGTTAGAATACTGTATTTCATGTCTTGAATATTGTATTTCATGTCTTGCTTTTCGTGTCGGGTGAGAGAATACTAGGAGGCATGTAGTTTACCCTTCCCCCTGTCGTGACTGCTAGCTGTTGGTACGCGACTGTACCATCAGCCTGATACTCGATTATTCATGTCTGATAGTCGTCTATGACGGCCTGATTAGCCTTATAACCCCCTACATGCCAACTATGTATTCTAAATACATAAGTTCACGCACATAGTTCTTGTCGTGTTGCAGTTCTTGTTGTCTTGTTACAGTTACATTTCCTGTCACATTTGTAAACCCCCTGAATTTTTAAAATTATTAAATCTTGGATTTTTTCCAATTTTCTGGAATTTTCTGAAAATTTTCTGTAATTAAAATCAAGGTTTTCAATTAATAAATGATTTAGTTGGCAATAAATAATATTAAAATATCATGAAAATAACATTTTTGGGTGTAAAATGGAAAAACTGGACTTAGGATAATTTTTCTGGATTTTTCTGGACCTCAGACCTATTTTTAAATGCCTAAAACTATTTAATTAATTATTTAAATTAATTATCAATTTATTTATTTATTATTATATATATTTTTATTATTATTATTTTCTTTTTCTTTTTCCGCAGCCCACGGCCCGTTGGACAGCGGCCCAGCCCGCTCCCTCAGCCCAGACCCTACCCTATCGGGTCGGGTCGGGTTCAACCGAACCCGACCCGCCGTCAGTCCGACCCGCCAGCCCAGTCTCCCCACGACCCTCCCCGCTGCCCGAGTCCGGCGCCGCTCCGCCCGGGCCGCCGCGCCACGTCGGCCACGTCCCCCGCCCGCTCCGCGCACCTCCGCACCAGCCGCCTCCCCCTCCGCCGTTCCCGGCGCCTCTCCCTCCCTCACTCCCCTATTTAAACCCCGACCCCGGCCGCCCTTCGACCCACTCGCCCCGCTCCGCCGCTGCTCGCCTCCGCTCGCCCAGCCACCGCACCGCACCGAGCCGCCGGCCTGAGCCCGCAGCCCCCCCGGCCAGCGCCGCCGACGCTCCTCCCCGACGAATACCAGCCGCAGCAGCAACACGAGCAGCTCCCCACCGCCGCTGCCGGCCGCCCTTAGCCGCCGCCCCACCGTGGACGCCGCGCCGCCCCTCGGCGAACCGTCCCCCGCCCTCGCCGACGCATCTCCGGCCAGTCCCCGCCGTCCACGGCCGGAGATCCACCAGAACCCCTAACCCTAACCCTAATTTCGGATTCGCGTGTCCGACACGAGTCGGACACGACTCGACCCTGATTTTTGGGTCCCCTTTAGGTGCGTGTAACTTTCGCCTCGTAGCTCTGTTTCCAATTTCGCAAATTGCGTTGTGAAGCCTGTATGACCCTCTCGGTGTCCGGACAAACTGTTCGGGGCATCGCGTCCTGTGGTGATCGCACACCGCGATCCAAAAACAGGAAAAATCAGACCCTGTTTCACCCAGAAACTGAGTGCGCCCCGCCAAACGGGACGACTTGGTCGCGTGCAGTCTTCACAGATATGTGCGCGTCGTCGATACGGATGTGTGAGATTTCGTGGAAGCTGATTCGGGTGTGCGTGCACACCGGATTCAACGCGTATCCGCGGACATCGCACCGTATCCGCCCTTTCTGTAATTTGCCCTAACTTCTTGTACACTCGTCAGATCGAGACAAAACTTGCGCCATCGGACTCGTAGCGATACGTTGGTCCTGTGGGTCAAGTTTGGTTCGATTCTGAGAACGTTGACGAAATCGCGTGTCGTGGGCCCCACAGGCCCCGTTCGACCGGCGATTTTGTGTTCGGCTCATCGGAATCCAAATCCGGAAGTTCCGTTGGGTTCGTATCAGCGTTCCTGACCTGTTGACACTAAGTTTGGTGAATTTGGAGACCCTTGACCCGGACACGTTTTTCGGTGCAAAGCGGGCCCACCGGCGGACCCCGTTTTGACCCGAAACTGTCGTTTTTGCCCTTGTCTCCAAATTGGACCCAAGGACAGGCGTTTCTAGCTAATTGACATCTTTTGAGCGTGATGGTAATGTCTATTTCAGCTTTTGGACTCATCTCTGGAATTTTCCCCCAAAAGCCAATATTAATCGGATCCAAACAACAGGCAAGTACCTGCACTTCAAGTTTATTCTTTGTATTGTGATAATTAATTCCCTGCTCTACTAGCACCATTGGATGATTACACGTAGTGTTAGAACACTGGATTTTCATGTCTTGAATACTGGAGTTCATGTCTTGTTTTTCGTGTCGGGTGGGAGAATACTAAGGAGGCATGGAGTTTACCCTTTCCCCTGTATTGTCTAATAGCTGTTGGTACACGACTGTCCATCAGCCGGATCTCGATTATATTGTCTAATAGCCGTCTATGACGGCCGGATTAGCCTTATAAACCCCTACATGCCAACTATGTATTCTAAAATAAACACAAGTTCACACAGATAGCTTCTGGTCTTGTTATAGTTCTTGCTGACTGTTGTAGTTTCATTTCCTGTCTCACTTATTTCCTGCTTTCTCATATTCCTGTTTATAGCATTAACTCTGAGATATTAATGTTCTTCTATGCAACTTTCTCAACATGATACTCAAGTTAATTGTCATGAATATTTAGTTTAATCTTGATGTGCATTGTGTACTTTGCTCCTTTCCTGACTGGATCCGTTGTTTTAGGCGACGATGAGGACCTTGCCCCTACCTATTATGCCCACTATGAGTTAGCAGGTGACCCATATGATGAGCCAGTTCCCACCAGGAGGCTACTTCTGCAGAGTAGTTAGCAGTAGCTGCTTATTTATTTCCTTTCAGCATATACTCGGGTTTGTCCCCGATCTATCTTTTGGCTTTGTATTAACTATGGATCTGTTGTCACAATTTGTTTTATAAAAGTTAGCATTCCTATTTCCTGTTACTTTCCTTGTCTATTTATTGTGGATGAGATAGATTTAAAATTACCTGTGATGACGACCTAGACAGCGTACTACCGCCGACACTGCGGCGTAGGCTGGACGTGCCCACGCACTCGTGCCCGAATAACCGGGTGCGGGTCGTGACACGTTTTTGTGGTGGCCCATGCAGGTCCAACGACTAAATTGTTCGGTTTCAACTTAGGGACCGAACAGGCCTGCAAGAAGAATAGGAAGTTTTAGGATCTCATCCACTTGCTTGAATCGTTCTTGATATCTATCTCGGATTCGAATTAATTCCTTGACTTGCATCCTGCCTTGATTTCAACTTAGGGACTGAACAGGCCTGCAAGAAGAATAGGAAGTTTTAGGATCTCATCCACTTGCTTGAATCGTTCTTAATATCTATCTCGGATTCGAATTAATTCCTTGACTTGCATCCTGCCTTGATTCCTGTGCGCCCCTTATCGTTTATTTTGGATGCAGAGTAATGGACCTATCAGCAAGCGACGAGGTTCCTACAAGATCACCACGAGATGCCCTACCAGCATGACCGTGGAGAACGCGCAGACTCTTGGAGCAATTAATGCGCGTAAGTGATTTGTAGATACCGTTCCTAGTATTGTTTAGCTCGTGCCCATTGGTTCATGACCTCAGCCCCAACCTAGTAAATTTTAAACTTGCTAATAACCTGGTATGCTTTTATATCTGATAACTGTAGAGTTTGTAGAAATTTTTGTTATTTTGCTTAATGTAGGTTGTTTGTGAACTTAAATAATTTGTATCTTCTTTCATCACCATCTAGCGCACTTCATTTTGCTGTGCTTGACTTATGCTGCTATTTTATAGCCTAGTTTTGCAAGCTTATCCTTTTATCAAGCTTGTTCATGACATATGTATTAGTGGGTCGACACACTAATACAATTGTCTACTCAGAATCAATGTATTACGGTCTGATCAACCTTAGTGCATTTGGTTCGCCCTTCGCACTACTTTGCGTGGATTGAGATATACAGTTGACTAGTATACCTGCCCTAGACATGTCTGAGCATAACTGAATTAATACGAGCATGTGAATAGGAATTACCGAGATAGGATTCAATCCACAATCGCTTGACAATTCTCACCTGAATACTTTAAAACGCCTTGACCCCGATATTTCTTTTTCTATCACCCCACCCTTGAACTCTTTATTATTGATCTTCGTCTTCCCTTATTTCGGAAAGACGAAACCTCGTGCCTGGTATAAGTTAGTACATAGATAGTACTGGATATGCTACTTGAGGATTAACTTTCGTAATTGAGGACATATCATGATCGGCGTTGAAATTCGAGGATTGAATGACATAAGTAAACATATTAAGGAATATTTTTCTTAAGGTATATAGTCTTTTGTGATGAATGGGTAAACTCTAAGTTGGGTAGCAATGAATTTGTCAACTTGAGAGGAATGTCCTTGGATCGTGACCGAGTAAGGTCAGGTTGGAAGAAGCAAGCCATTATAATTTTGAAAATTTAAAGGAGTGACTAAGATGATTAATGAATTGATATCGAGGACCCAATAGTTGTACCTTAGTTACATGATTTAAATTTTGAATAATGAAGGTAAAATCATCAATTCGAATTTGGAAGATAAAACTATAGAATTTCAGACTTGAACATGGGTGGACTACATTTTTTTTCAAGTTGATGATTTGAATTACAAATTACGAATTGGTGGTTGGACTACCTAGTTGGATTATTGAGGAGATGAATGAAATTTAAAAATTTGAAGCATACCATCTTGAATGGGAATATTGTTGGACTCGAATCACTTCTAGAGGAAATTATGATAATTAAAATCGTGAGGCAAAGTCATGTGCAAATCTTGAAAATGCTATATGGACTTAATCTAAAACCTGCCTGTGGGTAATTTGAGGAAGTAAGAAGTAATAACCATAAATTGAATTTCTGATTGGAACAATAGTCACCTTAATCATGAAGTGGTTGCAGTGGACATGATTAGGATTTAAATTTTCGCAAGGAGATTGCGATTGAGATACGTAAAGGATTATGGCTTAATTTTAAATTTCGAGGACGAAATTTTTGTAAATTGGGTAGGTTGTAAACCCCCTGAATTTTTAAAATTATTAAATCTTGGATTTTTTTTAATTTTTTGGGAATTTTCTGTAATTAAAATCAAGGTTTTCAATTAATAAATGATTTTTAATTGGCAATAAATAATATTAAAATATCATGAAAATAATATTTTTGGGTGTAAAATGGAAAAACTGGACTTAGGATAATTTTTCTGGATTTTTCTGGGCCTCAGACCTATTTTTAAATGCCTAAAAACTATTTAATTAATTATTTAAATTAATTATCAATTTATTTATTTATTATTATATATTTATTTATTATTATTATTTTCTTTTTCTTTTTCCGCAGCCCACGGCCCGTTGGGCCGCGGCCCAGCCCGCTCCCTCAGCCCAGACCCTACCCTATCGGGTCGGGTCGGGTTCAACCGAACCCGACCCGCCGTCAGCCCGACCCGCCAGCCCAGTCTCCCCACGACCCTCCCCGCTGCCCGAGTCCGGCGCCGCTCCGCCCGGGCCGCCGCGCCACGTCGGCCACGTCCCCCGCCCGCTCCGCGCACCTCCGCACCAGCCGCCTCCCCCTCCGCCGTTCCCGGCGCCTCTCCCTCCCTCACTCCCCTATTTAAACCCCGACCCCGGCCGCCCTTCGACCCACTCACCCCGCTCCGCCGCTGCTCGCCTCCGCTCGCCCAGCCACCGCACCGCACCGCGCCGCCCGCCTGAGCACGCAGCCCCCCGGGCCAGCGCCGCCGACGCTCCTCCCCGACGAAGACCAGCCGCAGCAGCAGCACGAGCAGCTCCCCACCGCCGCTGCCGGCCGCCCTGAGCCGCCGCCCCACCGTGGACGCCGCGCCGCCCCTCGGCGAACAGTCCCCCGCCCTCGCCGACGCATCTCCGGCCAGTCCCCGCCGTCCACGGCCGGAGATCCACCAGAACCCCTAACCCTAACCCTAATTTCGGATTCGCGTGTCCGACACGAGTCGGACACGACTCGACCCTGATTTTCGGGTCCCCTTCAGGTGCGTGTAACTTTTGCCTCGTAGCTCTGTTTCCAATTCCGCAAATTGCGTTGTGAAGCCTGTATGACCCTCTCGGTGTCCGGACAAACTGTTCGGGGCATCGCGTCCTGTGGTGATCGCACACCGCGATCCAAAAACAGAAAAAACCAGACCCTGTTTCACCCCGGAACTGAGTGCGCCCCGCCAAACGGGACGACTTGGTCGCGTGCAGTCTTCACAGATATGTGCGCGTCGTCGATACAGATGTGTGAGATTTCGTGGAAGCTGATTCGGGTGTGCGTGCACACCGGAATCAACGCGTATCCGCGGACATCGCCCCGTATCCGCCCTTTCTGCAATTCGCCCTAACTTCTTGTACACTCGTCAGATCGAGACGAAACTTGCGCCATCGGACTCGTGGCGATACGTTGGTCCTGTGGGTCAAGTTTGGTTCGATTCTGAGAACGTTGACGAAATCGCGTGTCGTGGGCCCCACAGGCCCCGCTCGACGGGCGATTTTGTGTTCGGCTCATCGGAATCCAAATCCGGAAGTTCCGTTGGGTTCGTATCAGCGTTCCTGACCTGTTGACACTAAGTTTGGTGAATTTGGAGACCCTTAACCCGGACACATTTTTCGGTGCAAAGCGGGCCCACCGGCGGACCCCGTTTTGACCCGAAACTGCCGTTTTTGCCCTTGTCTCCAAATTGGACCCAAGGACAGGCGTTTCTAGCTAATTGACATCTTTTGAGCGTGATGGTAATATCTATTTCAGCTTTTGGACTCATCTCTGAAATTTTCTCCCAAAAGCCAATATTAATCGGATCCAAACAACAGGCAAGTACCTGCACTTCAAGTTTATTCTTTGTATTGTGATAATTAATTTCCTGCTCTACTAGCACCATTGGATGATTACACGTAGTGTTAGAACACTGAATTTTCATGTCTTGAATACTGGAGTTCATGTCTTGTTTTTCGTGTCGGGTGGGAGAATACTAAGGAGGCATGGAGTTTACCCTTTCCCCTGTATTGTCTAATAGCTGTTGGTACACGACTGTCCATCAGCCGGATCTCGATTATATTGTCTAATAGCCGTCTATGACGGCCGGATTAGCCTTATAAACCCCTACATGCCAACTATGTATTCTAAAATAAACACAAGTTCACACAGATAGCTTCTGGTCTTGTTATAGTTCTTGCTGACTGTTGTAGTTTCATTTCCTGTCTCACTTATTTCCTGCTTTCTCATATTCCTGTTTATAACATTAACTCTGAGATATTAATGTTCTTCTATGCAACTTTCTCAACATGATACTCAAGTTAATTGTCATGAATATTTAGTTTAATCTTGATGTGCATTGTGTACTTTGCTCCTTTCCTGACTGGATCCGTTGTTTTAGGCGACGATGAGGACCTTGTCCCTACCTATTATGCCCACTATGAGTTAGCAGGTGACCCATATGATGAGCCAGTTCCCACCAGGAGGCTACTTCTGCAGAGTAGTTAGCAGTAGCTGCTTATTTATTTCCTTTCAGCATATACTCGGGTTTGTCCCCGATCTATCTTTTGGCTTTGTATTAACTATGGATCTGTTGTCACAATTTGTTTTATAAAAGTTAGCATTCTTATTTCCTGTTACTTTCCTTGTCTATTTATTGTGGATGAGATAGATTTAAAATTACCTGTGATGACGACCTAGACAGCGTACTACCGCCGACACTGCGGCGTAGGCTGGACGTGCCCACGCACTCGTGCCCGAATAACCGGGTGCGGGTCGTGACAACATTTTTTACTCATATTCCTGGTTTATAGCAATTAATCATGTTTTACTTATAGTCCTGATTTATAGCATTATTTCTCAGTTAATTTCACTATTTATTTATGCATAATCTCAACATGATGCTTAGTCAGTTATTTTCTACCTGTCACAAATATTTAGTTTAAATCTTGTTGTGCATTATGTACTTTGCTCCTTTCCTGACTGGATCCGTTGTTTTAGGCGATGATGAGAACTTTGCCCCCACCTTTTATGGGCCATATGAGGTAGCAGGTGATACAGTTGAGAAGCCGGTTCCCACTCAGGAGACTACCTTTGAGGAGTAGTAGCCAGTTAGCTAGTTTTTCCCTTTCAGCATAATACTCGGGTTTGTCCCCGATTTATCTTCTGGATTCTGTATTAAACTATGGATTTGTATATCACATTTATTCATTTGAAATCTTAGCATTCCTATTTCCTGTGATTATTCTTGCCTGTTTATTATTGTGGATGAGATAGATATTTATTGATCCCAGAAAATGACCTAGACAGCGTATTACCGCCGACACTACGGCGTAGGCGTCCAACGTGCCCACGCACTCGTGCCCGAATATCCGGGTGCGGGTCGTGACACGTTTTTGTGGTGGCCCATGCAGGTCAGCGACTAAGTTGTTCGGTTTCAACTCAGGGACCGAACAGACCTGCGATAAGAATAGGCTAAGTTTTAGGATCTCATCCACTTGCTTGAATCGTTCTTGACATCTATCTCGGATTTGAATTAATTCCTTGACTTGCATCCTGCCTTGATTCCTGTGCGCCTCTTATCGTTTATTTTGGATACAGAGTAAATGATCTATCAGCAAGCGACAAGATTCCTATAAGATCACCACGAGATGCTCTACCAGCATGACCGTGGAGAACGCGCAGACTCGTGGAGTAGCGAATGCGCGTAAGTGATTTTAGCTGTCGTTTCTAGTATTGTTTAACTCGTTCCTATTGGTTCGTGACCTCAGCCCCAACCTAGAAATTTTGAACTTGCTAATAACCTGGTATGCTTTTATATTTGAAAACTGTAGAGATTGTAGAATCTTTTGTTATTGTGCTTATTGTAGGTTGTTTTGTGTACTTAAATAATTTGTACCTCCTTCCATCATCATCTAGCGTACTTATATTCGTTGCACCTTGACTTATGCTGCTAGTATAGCCTAGTTTTGCAAGCTTATCCTTTTATTCAAGCATCTCGTGTACTCGTGTTCCCGTGTTCTCGTGTATCTCGTAAAATTGGAAAGACCCTGACCTGCATGTCGCGGACAACTCGGAAACGAGGTATAGTTCCACGGACGGTCACCGGGGCACTGGGATCGTTCCGATCCGGATGGAACTCACGTTTAGTCTCACGTTCTTAGACGGGATGGTTTGTAGCGCCTCACGTACTTTCGTTGCATTCCATCCTCGTCATTGACTAGTGTCCTTTATGGCTATGCCAGCGACCTCCTGTTCATATAGATAAGTCATCCTCGCTTAGCGGTTATCCGCGTGCGAGTCATTGCATCGAGTCAAAAGAATAATTGAACACCTGAACGATTATTACTCTCGTGTTGCATGTGCTATTGCCTTGGTTTTCATTACGAATGCCCCTGAATGTTTATATCTGCTCGTGCTTGAATTAACAATGTTTGCCTTGGACAGGGAAGGACAAATGGTAAGTTGGTAATTCTCGCCGTATTTTCTCTCATGTCGCACGGCGCACTGCCACACGAGTTAGGTTATTCAATATTTGCATAAAACTGATCCTAAGGCAACTAGAAAGACAACTTAATAGTTGATGCACGGAACCTGTATTACGTGTTTGGATTTGTCGAGCGGGCGAGTAGCCTCCCCACCAGTGCATTCAATGTACTGATAACCCACCAGATCGTTTGCAGGGTGTGGGAGAACCTCGTTCGGTGCGGATGCCTCCTTCGTGCGTGCTAAGGTCAGGAGCTCACTCTGAAGCCTTGGAGCGCTGCGTCCGGAACTGAAGTACATATACAAGACATAATGTTGGAACATAGCCTGAACATCGCCTGAATATCGCCTGTACAAGCATTCCACTATTGTAGCCACTTGGCACGCTTTTACTGTTTCGGAGAGAGATATCTGAGCGAATTGTAATCTCGGCCAAGCGCCGCCTGTAACACTTGTTTATATCAATAAAAAAGAGTTTGCTTTACTTCAACTTGTGTTATTCATTGCTTCCGCTATATTGTCAAGTGAACTTGTTACCGATAGCCTATGCGTTCATGACTCCGCTGCACTCGGACAATCTGTGCGACTCTGTGGCTTAAAACTCTTACTGCCAGCCAATGAATCACGGCCTTGCACGGGCGTGGCTCACGCTCGTGCGACATCACGGTCGGATGGGTCAAAGCGATCGTTCCGCGGGAGCGCTGGCGCGGTGATTCTCGCCTAACGGGAACGGCCGATTTAGCCTGCGGGAGATCGGGGCGTGAGAGTTTGCAGGGAGATCGGCCGATTTATTCCGCGGGAGCCTCATGTCACTGAAGTTGTCACTTGTTAGAACCCCATGCATTCATGTCGTTTTTCACTGTTTAGTTTGTCTACTTCTACTGTTAGAATTCTCTTCAGTTTGATGTCCACCTTTTCCCTAGTGTAATGAGGAACAGGAGCTATTGACTAATTAGAGTAGCAAGTGTAGACATTAGAAGAGTAGCAAGAAACCAACAAGGGGGAACTTCTAATGTCTACACTTGCTACTCTTGTTTGTGTTCACTTTTTCTCCATATATCTTTTTGTCAAGATGTTAATAAAATCTGTAATTCTAAACGTGAAAGATTGTCCCCCTGGTGGAGAACTGACTGTTGATATTTAAATCAGTGGATAGAAGTGGAGGAGTTCATGCCGCATAAAAGTAGGACCAACATGCACAGAGTTGTGTATACAAGAGTTTGCACAAGGTTCACTAAGACAAGCTATTTCAGGTGGCATTATGATGTACAATAACCCGAGGCTCCAGCAGAACTCCTCAGTTTGGATGAAAGTGGATGCAGATCACAGACCTGCCAAAACATGGCTAGAAGCTATAAAGCTTTGGAAAAGTCCATATGGTACAATATGTAAACTTAAAAGGAGCAATCAGGGAAGAACGTTCAACAAGGTTAGTCCATATTAATTGAGTGAACATTTTTGCAGTTATAACTTATGGTTACATTGGAAGTGTTTGTTAAATTTTCTTGAAATGAGAATCTTTAACTAATATTCTAACATTTGTCATTGGTCATTCAGGAGAGAAGAAGAGAAAAGTCCACATGTAAGATATAGATACAACTTAAAGTCATTTATACATGACAGATGGTCAGAAGAACGAAACTCACTTAGGAACAGCTGTAGCTGTCAAAGCTAATACTGGTACATTTTGAAGGTGACTCCTCAGAGATGATAATTTGCGGTAGCTAGGTCTGTATTAAGAGGAAGTGGACACTGAATAAAAAATATCTAAGACAAAAATTGATGCACTATTCCTTGTTGGCAAATATCAGTTTCTCCATATGAGCTGTATATTAGTAAAACCTGAAATCGTGGCCCCATGTTGAAATGCAATGTGCCTTAAATAAGAGAGTAGTAGTTCAGATGATATATATAGGTCTGATTGTACATCAGAAAGTTAAGTTATATGCAATAATTCTCTACTGAGTAATACATAGTCAAACCTCATCAATGGCAATTAGACTAAGTAGGCCTCTATCGTAAAGTTTTTTTAGCTTTGTCATGAACCGAACTGTTGCAACCAATTCTGGAGTAACATATAACAACTTGACAGATGGTTTTCCTGAATCAAGGTCTTCATGAATCTAGCACAAGTACAGTGGAATGTCAAATTTTTTGAAGAAGAAGAATATAGGTATATTAAGCACAAATATTGTATTTAATATGAAATTCAGTTTGTCACCCACCTTAGACACTAGAAAAAGAGGATAATCATGCTCCTTACATTAAACAAGAAATCCAAAATCTTAAAAATATATGACCCAGATAATCCTAGCCTCTACTTGTTTGTAGCCCCACAAAGTAGAACTACCAGAATTCTACTTATGGATCTTCTATTATTTTTTGGAGTAACTTACCTGCAAACAACTTTACTTGCCAAATGGATTGATTCTGCATTAGCTTATCTTAGCCTTCCGCTCCACACAACATAAATGACCTAGATTTGAAGAAGGTTTCAGTCTACTCCTTTGTATACCAAGTGGTTCCCAACTCTTCCTTCATACTTTTTAGATGCTTCACTGCGAGAAGGAATGGGTCGAACACCATCAATGGTGATTATAGAGGATAAGATGGCAAGCTGAAGCTGGTGTTCAACGAACAGTGGCTAATGACGATTTATAACAAGATATAGGGGAGAATAATGTATACGAATGTGGATATTGCTGGAGTTGAGGCATCATATCGAGGCTTCTCCAGAGGAACCTGGAGACCAGGTCATGATGGATGGATTTTTTTTTCTTATTTATTATCATTATTATATATTTATTTATTTAGAACAAGGCCAGTCTTCGACTGTCTCTGGGCCAGGGATTCGAACCCAGAACCTCCACTCTCCTCCCTTGCACCAAAGGCTTCATTGCCGAACCTCCACTCATGACCTTTGGTTCAAGAACTTGTTAGAGCAGGAGAAGATGAGAGCCATGTGAGGTTTTAGAAAAAGGATCGGATCTCCAAAGTAGGTGACGGCTATGGCGGGATGGACTGAGATCTCAATGCCTTTGGCGTCATATCTGTTTTATCAAGTTTCGACTTTTGACCTTTTGGGCTTGTTCAGAGACAATGCCAGCAGAGGCGATATTTGAGAAGGCGGAGAAGATGGGGTGGAGAAGGGCTGGTAGTAAAAAGGGGAGTTGAGGTGAGGGTTGAGGGAGGAGGGATCAAATGAAAAGTGAGTAGCTTGGATGAAGATACAATGGTTGTTGGCTGAGGATATTGTTGGTGGAGTTGGAGAGGAGGTAAGAGCAAAAGGTAACCAATGCAAATTGCATGTATAGTTAATTGCATTGGCGCTAAAGTAAAATTTCTTCCTATACAAAGATGTGTGGTGCACTCTGCGGGTACTAGTGCCTGGTACCTGCAAAGTAAATCAAATCCCAATTGTTGTCTGTTTAAGACATAAAGTACTCTGTGGACCTAGGACTAGGTGTAACGAACGATAATACAAGGAAATATTCTGATATTAACCAGGCAGAGCATGCCATAGGGGAAGGATAAAAACTATGTTGCAAGAGAAGAGAGCATATTAGTATTTCTGAATTTATGGGAGGCATATGTCCCACCTGGTTCCCCCTTAGCTCTGCTCATGAGTACAATAGATCATTGTCAGGCGCACCATCTTCAGCAATGGAAGAATTACATGTTTCTGCAAATAATCAGTTGTTTGCAATAAGCTTGTATAAGTGAAAGGTTTGTCACTTGCAATTTTCTTGGCATTTCCAAACACTGGAAAGGAAAATCGATGGAAATTGCAATTTCCCAAAGGAAACGAAAGAGCAAGGAATTGATTTCCTTTACTTTCCTTTCCATGAACCAAATGAGACCTAAGAGAATCGAGTATACACACCTGACAAAACAACTTGAATGGCCTCAAGCTGCTTTCCCCTGAACCCAGAATGCCCAAAATGATGTTCTAATAGCTTCTCTAGTTCTTCCGTTTTAAACATTTGCTTTTGAGAACTACTTGCAGCTCTTGGTGGGAGGAGAGCTTTCTTCATTAGAGCTACCTGACCCAAGATCAAGTACTATGAACAAATTGTAATTGGTGCATATAAGTAAACAAACAAAGCCATAACTATCGGGCCCTGTGACAAATTCTGCACCACCCAGCACTGCTAAGGACCATATCAAGCATATCTATATACATAGAATATTGGAATCCCATACAAAAACTAAACAACGATCGCAAATACAAATACTAAACAACAAACAAACTGTAGTTTCTGGGACACATCACATAAATTTTGCACCACCTAGCAGGATATATATGATATTGGAACGACATGCAAAATATTAGTGCAGACACCTTTGGATAGTTCATTGCAAGGATTAGCACTAGCTGCACTACAAGGGAATTGGATAGTCATTCCTTCACTTTGTGGCTTAATGTGTCATAGAGATTAATACAATTTCCTACGGCAAATTGTCATCTTCCCTTTTTTGTCTAGACTTTTTATAGTCTAAGAGTATTTGGAGGTACTCCTTGGTTGCATAAGCTTAAACTATATATCCAAAAGGTAGGTCTACCTACCTACGGACTTAAAGTCTAGGTTTATAGCATGCCCCTCTCATGCTCATAAATATCTTAGCTAGCAATTGGCACCAACATAGAGGTTGACATCGGGTCGACAACCGGTCCTAGAAACTTCATGAGTCATTTATGGAGCTTTGTTATGCTTCTTTGCCAACCCCATTTTGATGGTGATGGGAGAAGGCTTTGATGATGATTAGCACTTCAAGGGAGAAGATTAGAGTGATAGACCGGACACAAAAGTTCATGATAGACCAAATTGCTATTGATAAAAAAAAGGCCAAGAAAAAGAACCAAACCAGCTAGGTAATCAATCTCCATAACTATAGCAAGTTAAAGTTACTTCTCATGGGTATTCCCATATGGCACTATATAGGCCTAAGAATAACTATCCTAAGAATAACTATTGTAGATTGTGTACACAAAGTATTCTCGTTCGGTAGGTTGACAATAAGCTAGATTAGGATGCAGGAAAACTAAAGAAATCAGTGCCGTACAAGATCGTGTCTGTGTTGAAGCACGCCCGAAACCAATGGCGGTCTGCAACACCGTGTCTGTAACGTATCATTTCGTTTTCGTATCTGTGCAACGAATACTAGAATCCGTCCTTCCACTGTAAGTTCCAGCCGCAAATCCAAAACAACAACTAATGTACATTACTTTTAATCCTAGTAGAACAACTTTAATGCTAAGAATATATAATCCTAACTTCAAGGAAAATCGATTGACAATTCTATTAGAAATATCATTATCATTGAGTTTTCTTCTTCGTAAAGGTGAAATTAATACTGCAATTAAATGATTCCACATTTAATCTTTTTTAAGAGATTCTTTCAGAAAATAGATCAAACACCTAGCTTTGAGTTTTCTTCTTCGTAAAGGTGAAATTAATACTGCAATTAAATGATTCCACATTTAATCTTTTTTAAGAGATTCTTTCAGAAAATAGATCAAACACATAGCGTGCAATAAGGGCAATATGAAATATCTGTAAGAAAATAATTTGAAGGAAATTAATTAGGTAGAAATTAATAGGAATAAATTACCTACAACTGAAAGGGTGACAGCGAGAAGGAAGAGGGAAAGATCAATGGCAAGGAAGAAGAAGAAGAAGAAGAAGAGAAAGAAGGGTTTAATAAATAAATAAATAAATAAATAAATAATTTCTTTTGGAGATCCTCTGTAGTCTGTAGAACTAAGGAGAGTTGTGCACATTGCTCCCTAAATAAATTTCCGTTTTTGGTCCCTAACCCAATTTCATTTGATAAGGAGAACCCTGGCTTCTGGAAAAAAAAATACAGAGAGGAAAAAGACAATTTTCATATATGTCCATCACTAAAGTCTTGCTCGAAAGTATTTTATTAGTTTTCAATTTTTTTTCATGCGTCTGGAACAATATAATTGTTTTTCCAAACTTTATTGTAGTTTGAAACAGAGAAACAAAGTTATAAGTTTCCTAACATGGAATTTTTTTTATGGGACCAGCTATCCACACTTCATAACCTACTAAGCACATCCCATATAACTTAAGTTGAAAAATAGATTCATGTTAAAAGACCCATACACCCACATGACCTACTAAGCACATCCCACCAGCCTCCCTCCTACACACTAGTCATCTTCTTCTTCCTTCTTTAATTTTCACCTTCTCTAACCCAGCCCTAAAATCCTACATTGAAATTGTAAAGAAGGCATCATGGAGGAAGAAAGTTCACTTCAAAGACACAATGTACGTTCTCTCTTTACGTAATTTCTCGGTTTGAAGTAGTGTATGAGAAGTGTTGGACCCAAAAAAAATAGAAAATCCGCGATGAGCACGACCAATACTGATAGAACGGACCACTGTCTGTTCTACCTGTATTGGCCGAACATTTCAGTAACAGTTCGACTGGAAGAGGTCGAACAGGACATGTATAGTTCAAACAATGATTGCCGAACATGTCGGTTAGTGTCCGACTTGTATTTGTCGAACAGAAGAGCTCTATCCCACTATTGTTGGTCGAACATTGTGTTTTTTTTAACTTATTAAGTTGTAGGTCTTTTTCTTTATAGAAAAACACTCTAAATGACACTGAAATGAGCATTATTAACCATCATATGTATGAACAACTTGATTTCTTAGAAGAATTTCGGACGTATGAGATATTTAACAATCGTGAATTGTTAGTGAGTTGGGCATATACGGTAGAAAGTCGTCATAATATGGTCGATTTGGTTAAACGATCGGATAGCGGGGATGTTGAAAGGCGAGCTAGGATAATTTTGGATTATGAGCACGGTGGTAAATATCGGCCTCATAAGACAAAAGTTGCTCAAGTAAATTCGGTGAACATTGATAAGAAGCCAAGACTTTAAGAAGCCAAGACACGAAAGGCTTACAGGTACGAAGAAATGTGAATGTCTGTTTCAATTAAAGGGAGTGCAATTTAATGACCTAGGACAATGGTCATTGACGGTTATATGCGGCTCATATGTCGGTCATATTTCGGTCGACTAACACCCGCTGAAGATCAACTTGTCAAAGACTTGTCGAAGAACAATACAAGACCAAAAGATATATTGAGCACGTTGAAGGAATCTTTTAGTGAGAATGAGTCGACATTGAAAACAATTTACAATGCTCGACAAAAGCATAGAGTTGTCGAGCATGGAGGCCTATCTCAAATGCAATACTTGTTGGAAAAGTTGGAGTCAGAAAAGTACTACTATCTTGATAGGAGGTGTGAGCAAACCGATAGGGTGATCTTTTTTATGCTCATCCGACTAGTGTGGATTTGTTGCGTCATTTTTTCGATGTTTTATTGATGGATAAGACTTACAGGTATATGATGCCACTTTTGGAAGTGGTAGGGGTCACATCCACAAATATTATATTTTCTGTGACATGTGTTTATTTGGAGGCCGAGCGGAAGGACAATTATAGATGGACGCTTAGTACGCTTAAAGGATTAGTAGATCAATCATGCTTACCAAAGGTGATTGTGACTGATCGTGAGATATCACTTATGAATGCTATAAGCACTACGTTCCCCAGCTCCACACACTTGCTATGTCGGTGGCATATTAACAAGAATATTTTGGCCAACTGCAAGAAGTTATTTCGTACCAAGGAGAATTGTGATTGTTTTAATAACTCATAGAATTCATTGGTTCTTGCTGAAGATCAACCGAGATTCAATGAGTTACTTAGAAGATTGGAGTAAGATTACTGCGATTATCCAAAAGCAGTTAATTATGTCATTAAGAATTGGGTAGAGTCGTATAAAGAAAGATTCGTTTCGTGTTGGACTAACAATGTGATGCATTTTGAGAACACGACAAGTAGCATGTACGTGTCTTTAAACAATACTTTGCATATGTAAATGTTAATTACGATAAAAAGTACAATTTTTTTACTCTAGGAATTTCATACTCACAGGACGGAGAGTGCACATGCAAAATTGAAAACACAATTGGGCACTAGTCAATCAACTTTTGAGATCTCATGAAAAAGGATACATGATTTGCTGATCACGTCACACAACCAAATTAAGGCCTCATTTGGGATGAGCCTTAATGTGGCATCACATCGTTATAGTTCTCCCCTATTAAAGATTATCCGAGGATTGGTGTCTCATCATGCTCTTGGTTGGATTTTTGACAAGATGAAGGGTATAGATAATACCAGTGTATATCCCCTCCTTTGTGGTTGTGTGTTAAGGAGGACTTGCGGGTTACCATGTGCACATGAACTTGCAGAGTTGAAACGGAATGGTCAGGTTATCCAGCTCGATATGGTTGACAAATTTTGGAGAAAGTTGGATTATGAACCCTCCAAAACATACACTGTAGCAGATGCAGATGTCCGAAGCCGTTAGGTGAAGACCATGTGTAATATTAATTATACGTTTGACGCGGCTACCGATTCCCAAAGATTGTTGATGCTATATTTTTTTCTTATGCAAAACATGAATTTGAGTAAACATTTGCAAACAATATCAATATTTCGAGTAAACACTGAATTAGTTAGGTGAATAGAAAGAATTGGCTAATTAAGGATTTGGACAACTTTTTGTTATATGCTGATATAGCTTTCTTTTTTAAGAATATGGACCAATTTTGATTGGCCCCACATGATTTGATCTCAGGAACTCCCCTTTCATACCAAAGGCTCAACCACTTGGTTGCCTATACCCATTGGTCAATTCACAAATTTACGACATTTGGTGATCGACAGGAATAGTTATATGACAGGACATACGTATAAGTAATAGCCACATACTTACATTTTCCTTAATTCAAACTTCTTACATGATGCGAATGGAGAGAATGTTTATCAGATTGATATTAGATCTAGTAAATCTCTCCAATACCGGAAGGGAGAGGATACTCTTGAAGAGAGGCAAAAGACTGTCAATATAGCAAAATTGAGTGCTAGAAGCTGCAGGTACCACAATATGCAAGTAAGTTTCATCAATTACATGATTTGCTTGTAAATTATATTTTATTTATTGATCAGAATATTTTTAGAAGATGATGTTGAAAAGAAAAAAAGACTGGGAATGCTTTTACTAACCCACAAAAATCATGCTTGCATGTTTAATTTCATATAGTAGGATAGGACCCAAGGATGTCTGTGTATGATTACCCTTGATCATGTAGTTTTCATGTTGCCTTAGAATTTACTTAGCCATGCCAATCTCTTTTTCTATGGCACATGCTTTTCTGAGAGAGTCATTTTGAATCTCGACTCGTTGAGCTTAATACTTTTGACATAATAACATAAATTAGTGGTTATTTTAGTACATGGTATGATATATGCAACTGACTTGATAAGATTCAAGAATTTAAGGCACTACTTAGAAGTTAGAACTATTTTTACTACATGAAAGTAGCATGTTTTATTACTTCTTTACATTCATAAATAATTTTACTGGTTCTAAATAAAATTAAAAGCATATATATGATAGGTTGTTGCTATATATGCCATAATCATGCAAACAACAACAACAACAAAGCCTTTATCTCAGATTTTTGGGATTGGCTGTTTGAATCCTCTTCTTCCTTTCGGCTTTGTTAAGGGTCTTGTCCTCTATAACGCTGACAAGATCCATATCCTTATTTAACACTTCAAATCATGTTAGTTTAGTCCTACCTCTAATCATGCAAACTGTATTAGTGCTAAATTGCACTGGCATTGGCTTCTATTAAGTCCTTGAAGTGTTGTAGTATCTGAAGATATGATACAATCTGATACAGGTATGACACCGTCATTCTCAGACGCCATATTAAACAGGAGGCTACCTATTTTCTTAACTTTTTCATCAAAACTGGAACATTTTTGTTAAATTTCCAGCCTAGATGAATTGCTACCATGCCACAGTTCACTGTACGTATACTCCATCTCCTAAAAATCTTGAAGAATCTGAAGCTCTTCTTGATGTTTAGCCTTTAGGAACTCTGCATCCGCCTCATAACTATTTTTATAATATTTATGTGAAAGCTATAGAATATGGGCATTGACATGCTGAGGTAGACAAACATGAAAAATACTTGAAGGGTGGACATGAGGGCTTGGCAGCAGAATATCTCATATAGTTTTCTTTATGTGACTATCAACTTTGTCTTCTGAAATTTTCTAATATGTTGTGTGTGAGTAGCATTACATTTATACATTAGACTATGTATAAGAAATAGCTCTACCTCATATTGTTTACCCTCTCATGAATGTCTTTTTAGCTATCGTTTATTCCTCCACTCAAAAGTCTCCATTAAACTTCTCCTTAGACTCTACCAACATTTTATGTGCCTTTTCCTATAGGAACCACAAAGGCGAATGTGGGGAGTGATTTTGAGAATGGAATGCGGATTGTATAGAAACCCAATAACCTTCTTAGGAATTGCAGCTGGAATTTCTATGAAGCACCTTCCGAGAGCTCCGTTAATACCCTGGCCGTCTCCAGAAAGTAGTGGCTTCTATTTGCTAGAACAGTGAATAACTTTCTAGAAACAGAGTTTCAGATAGAGATAGGAAGAAAATCCGTCTTAGGCCAAATACAAGTACTATCTTGTCAACTTGTGATGGTCTCCAATTCAAAAGTCTTGTCATGATCTTAAGAATCCATGTGTCCCGTCCAAAATTCGGATATTTTGCCAACTTGGTTGGCGCAAGTTGGCGAAAATCGAGCTCTTCAAATTTTTGCGAACTGGGTTGGCGATATGTATCGGAATTTCATATTTTTTAAACTTCTATCGTTATACTTAATTAATATAAAATTATTATCGGTACAGTAAATTTTTTGAATTTTTTTAATAAATAATGCTTAGTTCCGACTCACATCTGAACAAAAAAAAACGGAAGTGAAAGTGTCAAATTTTCAATTACATTGGACCGACAGGAACTCTTCGCCCAAAAATTTCCACTTTCCTGTCGGAATTTCCAATCTAGAATTCTCTAATCCCTTACCAAACAGCTGAACTTTTCCTTGGAAGCAAAAAAGTATACACAGTAGCAGCACTTTCATCCCACTTTTCTCAACCAAACAGCCCCAGAGAGAGCTACTGCATCTCAAAAAAGAGAAAGAGCTACTCTTTCCCTCTCTCTAGAATTCTCTAATAGCTTCTTTTCTCTCTCATGTTCTCCATTCTCCTCCTCTTCCTCTCCGCCACTGCCTCCGTCTACGACTATTCCGGCAAAGTCTTCGAGTACAAGGGGAACGCGTTTGTCCTTCACGAAGGAAGCGAGAGGGGATATACGCCTCCTCCGGGGACGGCGAATCCTTCATCCGGTATGAACCTCTTCCTCTTCTTCCCCAGATCTTGGATTATTTGTTGGTTAGGGTTTGAATTTCTAGGGTTTTGCTTCGGATCTGGGATTCTTTGTTGGGTTAGGGTTTGAATGTCTAGGATTTTGCTTCGGATCTGGACGACATTGCTTTTACCGGTTTTAGGAAGTAGGGTAGGTTATCGTATATTGTCTGTAATTTTGTTTAGCTTAGCTTTTAATATTATTTAAGTTCTATCGAGATATTATGATAGTAATACAGTATGGTATTCTGGTATCAGCTTTGAGAAAATATTTTTCAGAAGATACAAGCAATCTTCTTCGAAAAGTACTGTTCCATATGTTCAAGCTGTTCTGTTTGACATCGAAGACAGAGATACTATAGGAATATCAGCATATGGAGGTCAAAAAATATGCACTGCACTCCTGATCTGGCGACAAGGTTGATAGGTGCAAGGTTGAGAGGTTGTGATGAAGGAAAAGTGATCTACGAGCTCTCCACTCGTAATCTGTACTGGCCACAACTTACTGTTACTTACTTTAAATGAGAGGATGTGATTGCAGCTTTACCACCCAGAACTATACGGATCACAAAAACGGGAATGTATAAGCTGTAATCCACATCTCGATGGATTAACTGTTCAGGAGAAAGTTATATGGAAGAACCCTACCAGCTACTTGCCTGGTGGTATGGGATCTCTCATGTATTTATATGGATACATGTCCATAGCATTTCTAATGCTTGGTTTCTTCTGGTTCTTTTGGTATACAATGTTCTGGAAGGAGGTCTTTCCACTCTAGAATTGGATCACACTTGTGATTGCATTAGGCATGCTTGAAAGTACAATATGTTATTTTGATTTTACCTTGAATTTAATAGAATTAGAGTGAGACATCAGGGAATTACCTTCTGGACTGTAAGTTTCGGTGCAATCAGAAGAACTGTATCTCGACTTCTCATCCTTATTGTTTCATTGGGACATGGTGTCGTGAGACCTACGTTGGGTGGTCTCACTTCAAGGCTGATCATGCTTGGGGGAACCTTCTTTCTAGTGTCTGAAGTTGTTGAATTGATGGAGCATGTTGGGACTGTTAGCGATATAAAAGACGCGATAAAACCGACATGAAACGGTTGGTCTAGAATTTGTGAATAGATGTGAGACCATTTGGTAGGAGTTGTGAGGAAAGATGATCTGTGTTCTTTCCTTTCTCTGCGGTAAAGCATTTGCTCTTTTCTTTCACGCACCTACAAATGGGGTAAACCAAATGGTTGTACCTACAATATTTCCTTTTATGCACCTTCTCAGAATTCATTTGGTAGAAGTTCTGATAAGGTATCCCAAATTACAGTCGGAGTTCTTCTTTCTTTCATGGAAACCGACGCGATGAAGGTGTGAGATGCTGGCAGACGGGAACAAGAAGTAGATGGTCGTACCGATAGAACGATCTACCTTGTCTGCAGAAGATTCAGTAAGTATATCATGATCTAGAATAAAGTTTATAAAAAAAAGATATGCGTGACATGAAACTGTAGCTTCCCTAAAAAAATGTATACAAAACCAAATATCCTCTCAGCCCTATAAATGTAAGTATATCATATTTACTTGCAACATTGCAACCAAAAGTAGTACAACTTGTTTAGATGCACATTTCTCCAATAACTACATGCCCTTTTGAATACTGAACTTGACTGATATAGTGGTGTTTGATGAAAGTAAATCCCCTTGGAAGCATCCTAGACTTTTCCGTAGTTTCTTTGAGATCCTTTACGGTTGTCCTTGAGTCAAATCACTCAATGCTAATTTTTGTTAGAAGTTGTCCACGAACTAAATACTTTATATATAAAGCTATACATATTTTTACAGAACCAAATATCCTCGGCCCTATAAATGTACCTAATATGCAATGTGCAACTATTTGGTCTTATTTTTTGACTATGGGACTGGTGTCCTGTAGGTGGGAGTTGTGAGGAAAGATGATCCAGGTTTCAAGGTGTTGACAACAGATGAAATTGATGAACATCACACAGCCATCAGCAAATGAGATTGATCATACTGATCATACTGTAACACAAACTTATGTGCTGTGTTACGTGGACTAGCTTTTGTAATTCTAATCACCATCGATAATTATTATGTTGATGCCTTATTTGCCAAAAATGTTCAGAATCAGAAGATTGATGTTCTTTCAAGATCAAGGTTCCAAGTGAGCACTCTATTATGAGGGTAAAATGTTCTGTAATGATCCTGCTTATGTGTGTAGCTATTAGGCGGATGTGGTGAATTGCCATGGCCCCATTCTGAACTTTTTATCCATGTTATTTGCTGGGGACTAAGTCCACTCATTTCTCCAAGAAATGGATTATACTGGCTGGTTATTATAACTTGTCAACCTGTTGTGCTATAATTGGTGTGGAGGTACCAATGACAGATATATTAGTAGTGACTGTTAAATGTGTAGATAAATCTCTCTGACCTGCAAACATATAGTCCGTAATGATTTTACATTTGGGTCTATATTAGTTGGTATAGCCAAGTCCCGGTGATGCATAGGTAGTTGCAATGTCTCACCGTCTTATGGTTGTTACATGTTGATTCTATTTGTGGTGTAACAGAGACCTGAGAATGTGCCACTTCCATCTGCCCTCACTTTGTTACAAGGATATATTGGACATAAAAAGAATTATGCTAATACTGGTCATGTTCACGTGCGATTGATATTATTAAAAAATAAATTTAAATTATACTAAAATAGTTTAAATATAATTTTAATATATTTTTGGATTAATTACAACTTGATACCCTCAACTATTGATAATGTTCAAGTTGATATCCTCAACTTTTCATAATGTTCAAGTTGATACCCTCAACTTTGATAGGTGTCAACTTAATACTTCAATTATCATTGGACGACTTGGTACCCTAACGGAGGAGTTAAAAAGACAAAAAAAAACCATGTCCCTTCATCAATTACCGTACAATTACCGTACAGATAAAGAGGATTTCACTCTCTTCTCTCAAATCTTCTCCCTCCTCCTCTCCCTATTCACTATCAGAACTCAAAGCCGATTTCAAGGTTTGTTAGAAAGAAATCAATTTCGGTTAGGATTTTGTTTGATTTTCGTAGAAAAATATTCATGATCTTTGTTTATTTTGGATTTTTTGTCCATTTTCTTGTTTATATAAGTATGCATTTTGATGGATGGTTTTTGATCTTTGGATTATGCATTTTGATGGTTGGGATTTGTTTGGATTTTCTGACTTAGGAAGTCAACTTAGGGTTTTGATGGTTGGATTTTATGAGTTAGGGTTTTTCTGACATATGTTTATAATGCACGGTCGGTGGGGATGAGGGAGAAATTCGGATAGGGACTTCGGATGGGAACTAAATGCATGTGTGTGTGGTGTGCTGATGTAGTATTGTTATAAAAGGGGTGGGGACCATGTAGTATTGTTAAAGAAGGGGTGGGGACTAATGAAAAGATTTCAAGTAAAAAGAGAGAAAATTAGTAGATTGGGCAATAATTTATTATGTCCGAACATACAGAAGAAGTTGGATGAGAAAAAGGACAAATCTAGAGAATGTATTGTAACATATGCAAGAAATGAATCAAATTTTGAAGTTGCACATGAGGGTGGCATTTATACTTTGGACACAAATTTAAGGATACGTGATTGCAGAGTATGGCGAGTTTCTGAAATTCCTTGTTTGCATGCAATAGCAGCACTGCACCATCTTAGAAAACAACCAGAAGATTATGTGGATCAATGCTACCACATAAGTACTTGGAAGAAGTGTTATTCTGAGATGATATTCCCAATGCCAGATAGCAGGTTTTGGCTTCGTGGTGTAGGTGATCCAGTATGCGCAAGAAATGAATCAAATTTTGAAGTTGCACATGAGGGTGGCATTTATACTTTGGACACAAATTTAAGGATACGTGATTGCAGAGTATGGCGAGTTTCTGAAATTCCTTGTTTGCATGCAATAGCAGCACTGCACCATCTTAGAAAACAACCAGAAGATTATGTGGATCAATGCTACCACATAAGTACTTGGAAGAAGTGTTATTCTGAGATGATATTCCCAATGCCAGATAGCAGATTTTGGCTTCGTGGTGTAGGTGATCCAGTATGCGCACCACCATTTTTTAAGAAAAGGCCGGGACGTCCAAAAAAGTCAAGAAGCAAGAAAAATGACGAACCTACGCAAAATAGATATGGAATGAGGAGAACTGGAGTTGTAATGAAATATTCTAATTGTTAACAAACGGGCCATAACAAGAGGAAGTGTGAGAACGCACATGTTGCTCCTACGAAGAAGGCTAGCAAGCTTGTAGTTCGATCAGATGGTGATTTGGACTCAGTTGAGCATGTAGTTGGAGCAGATGGTAGAAATGAACATATAGGAACATCTTCAACTAGAGAAGGATCATCGGCAAGTAGGAGGAGATTTAAGAAGTTGGTTAATAGGTCACCACCCGGAAAGAGAATCGCACCAAAATTCATACCAAGAAGAGGGCCATCTAATGCAACATTAGCTTCTACAACAAGTATCAGAAATCCTCCTAGTCAGGTATGAGTATCAGTTATGTAAGGTGATAAATCTCCAGGATTTGAATATATAGCTAACACATACACTCATCAATTGTTAGGATACACATGGCGTTGAACAAGTGTCACAGCAGTCAAATGCAGCAACGTAATCCATGTACTGTTATGTAAGGAAGATATGTGTCTCCAGTTTCTTACTTGTAAAAAAACCACAACATATTATTTCACTAACCTAATTTGTGTTTTTTCAGGAAAGTAAGGTGGATGCCATGACTTTGGAATCTGACACGCAGTATTTGACTTATGAAGTATTTTGGAAAGTGGAAATGGCAATATCAACGACTGCTAGGATGTTGAGAAGTTGGAATGTTTTGAGACTATGTTTGGATATATGAATATGTATCAGTGTTTGCACTAGTGTTTTTGAGTATCAAATATGTAGCAGTTAAACCATATTTTGAGTATCAAATATATGTTCTTTGTGCATCATCACTTCTCCTTGAGTATCAGTGAAACTGTATCAAATGTGATATATGTCTCTCTATTTTTTTTTAGTATCGGTGATCGGTATTCTTTGTGCATCACTTCTCCTTGTTTGTGAATCAAATGTGAGATGATATTTTGGACTCAAATATGGAGATAAGTAGGTACTACTCAAATATGGATGATAAGGAGCATTAGGCTGTGGCTGGATCAGCAAGTTTAACTTGCAAAGATTAGACCAACTTATACTAAAAGAACATATAGGGTATGCCAAAGAAAACTAAAAGTAGCCTTCGCTACTTTATCAGTATAGTAAGTAAACATTTTGTGTGTGGTGTCAGACATATTAGACCCTATAGCTATTTTAGACCCAAGTCATCAGTTACAATTTGATCAAGACATTGATCTACAATTATACAATTATCTTAGCATATAAGAGACCAACTTATACTAAAAGAACATATAGGGTATGCCAAAGAAAACTAAAAGTAGCCTTCGCTACTTTATCAGTATAGTAAGTAAACATTTTGTGTGTGGTGTCAGACATATTAGACCCTATAGCTATTTTAGACCCAAGTCATCAGTTACAATTTGATCAAGACATTGATCTACAATTATACAATTATCTTAGCATATAAGAGACCAACTTATTTTGTTTCATAAGATTGGGACTCTGGCCTATCCCTTTATTGGTTCAAAGTATCGGCCGATACCGATACGTATCGGCCATATCGGATCGGATTTCAGCAAATATAGCAACGGAATTTAAATGAGACCAAATGGTTGCACCTTAAAACCTGGATCATCTTTCCTCACAACTCCCACCTACTACCAATTCCATAGTCAACAAATAAGACCAAATGGTTGCACATTGCATATTAGGTACATTTATAGGGCCGAGGATATCTGGTTCTGTAGAAATATGTATAGCTTTATATATAAAGTGTTTAGTTCGTAGACAACTTCTAACAGGAATTAGCATCGAATGATTGACTCAAGGACAACCGTAAAGGATCTCAAAGAAACTACGGAAAAGTCTAGGATGCTTCCAAGGGGATTTACTTTCATCAAACACCACTATATCAGTCAAGTTCAGTATTCAAAAGGGCATGCAGTTATTGGAGAAATGTGCATCTAAACAAGTTGTACTACTTTTGGTTGCAATGCTGCAAGTAAATATGATATACTTACATTTATAGGGCCGAGGATATTTGGTTCTGTACACATTTTTTAGGGAAGCTACAATTTCATGTCACGCATATCTTTTTTTTATAAACTTTATTCTAGATCATGATATACTTACTGAATCTTCTGCAGACAAGGTAGATCATTCTATCGGTACGACCATCTACTTCTTGCTTCTGTCTGCCAGCATCTCACATCTTCATCGCATCGATTTCCATAAAAGAAAGAAGAACTTCGACTGTAATTTGGGGTACCTTATCAGAACTCCTACCAAATGAGTTCTGAGAAGGTGCATAAAAGGAAATATTGTAGGTACAACCATTTGGTTTACCCCATTTGTAGGTGCGTGAAAGAAAAGAGCAAATGCTTTACCGCAGAGAAAGGAAAGAACACAAATCATCTTTCCTCACAACTCCTACCAAATGGTCTCACATCTTATCGCAAATTCTAGACCAACAGTTTCATGTTGGTTTTATCGCGTCGTTTATATCGCTAACAGTCCCAACATGCTCCATCAATTCAACAACTTCAGACACTAGAAAGAAGGTTCCCCCAAGCATGATCAGCCTTGAAGTGAGACCACCCAGCGTAGACCTCACGACACCATGTCCCAATGAAACAATAAGGATGAGAAGTCGAGATACAGTTCTTCTGATTGCACCGAAACTTACAGCCCAGAAGGTAATTCCCTGGTGTCTCACTCCAATTCTATTAAATTCAAGGTAAAATCAAAATAACATATTGTACTTTCAAGCATGCCTAATGCAATCACAAGTGTGATCCAATTCTAGAGTGGAAAGACCTCCTTCCAGAACATTGTATACCAAAAGAACCAGAAGAAACCAAGCACTAGAAATGCTATGGACATGTATCCATATAAATACATGAGAGATCCCATACCACCAGGCAAGTAGCTGGTAGGGTTCTTCCATATAACTTTCTCCTGAACAATTAATCCATTGAGCTGTGGATCACAACTTATACATTTCCCGTTTTTGTGATCCGTATAGTTCTGGGTGGTAAAGCTGCAATCACATCCTCTCCTTTAAAGTAAGTAACAGTAAGTTGTGGCCAGTACAGATTACGAGTGGAGAGCTCGAAGATCACTTTTCCTTCATCACAACCTCTCAACCTTGCACCTATCAACCTTGCCGCCAGATCAGGAGTGCATCACATATTTTTTGACCTCCATATACTGATATTCCTATAGTATCTCTGTCTTCGATGTCAAACAGAACAGCTTGAACATATGGAGCAGTACTTTTCGAAGAAGATTGCTTGTATCTTCTGAAAAATATTTTCTCAAAGCTAATACCAGAATACCATACTGTATTACTATCATAATATCTCGATAGAACTTAAATAATATTAAAAGCTAAGCTAAACAAAATGACAGACAATATACGAGAACCTACCCTACTTCCTAAAACCGGTAAGAGCAATGACGTCCAGATTTGAAGCAAAATCCTAAACATTCAAACCCTAACCCAACAAAGAATCACAGATCCGAAGCAAAACCCTAGAAATTTAAACCCTAACCAACAAATAATCCTAGATCTGGGAAAGAAGAGGAAGAAGTTCATACCGGATAAAGGATTCGCCGTCCCCGGAGGAGGCGTATATTCCCTCTCGCTTCCTCCGTGAAGGACGAACGCGTTCCCCTTGTATTCGAAGACTTTGCCGGAATAGTCGTAGACGGAGGCAGCGGCGGAGAGGAAAAAGAGGAGAATGGAGAACGTGAGAGAGAGAAAAGAAGCCATTGGAGAATTCTAGAGAGAGGGAAAGAGTAGCTCTTTCTCTTTTTCGAGATGCAGTAGCTCTTTCTCTTTTTCGAGATGCAGTAGCTCTCTCTCTCTCTAGGGCTGTTTGGTTGAGAAAAGTGGGATGAAAGTGCTGCTACTGTGTATACTTTTTTGCTTCCAAGGAAAAGTTCAGCTGTTTGGTAAGGGATTGGAAATTACGACAGGAAAGTAAAAAATTTTGGGTGAGGAGTTCCTGTCGGTCCAATGTAATTGAAAATTTGACACTTTCACTTCCGTTTTTTTGTTCAGATGTGAGTCGGAACTAAGCATTATTTATTAAAAAAATTAAAAAATTTACTGTACCAATAATAATTTTATATTAATTAAGTATAACGATAGAAGTTTAAAAAAAATTAAAATTTCGATACATATCGCCAACCCAGTTGGCAAAAATTTGGAGAGCTCGATTTTCGCCAACCAAGTTGGCAAAATATCCGAATTTTGGACGGGGAACATGGATTTTTGCCAACTCAGATGTTCTTAAGATCATGACAAGACTTTTAAATTGGAGACCATCACAAGTTGACAAGATAGTACTTGTACTTGGCCTAAGAGGGATTTTCTTCCTATCTCTATCTGAAACTCTGTTTCTAGAAAGTTATTCATTGTTCTACAAATAGAAGCCACTACTTTCTGGAGACGGCCAGGGTATTAATAGAGCTCTCGGAAGGTGCTTCATAGAAATTCCAACGGCAATTCTTAAGAAGGTTATTGGGTTTCTATACAATCCGCATTTCATTCTCAAAATCACTCCCCACATTCGCCTATGTGGTTCATATAGGAAAAAGGTACATAAAATGTTGGTAATGAGACTAAGGAGAAGTTTAATAGAGACTTTTGAGTGGAGGAATAAACGATAGCTAAAATAAATGTAATGCTACTCACACACAACATATTAGAAAATTTATCAGAAGACAAAGTTGATAGTCACATAAAGAAAACTATATGAGATATTCTACTGCCAAGCCCTCATGTCCACCCTTCAAGCATTTTCCATGTTTGTCTACCTCAGCATGTCAATGCCCCTATTCTATAGCTTTCACATAAATATTATAAAAATAGTTATGCGGAGATGAGGCGGATTCAGTGTTCCTAAAAGCTAAACATCAAGAAGAGCTTCAGATCCTTCAAGATTTTTAGGAGATGGGAGTATACATACAGTGAACCGTGGTATGGTAGCAATTCATCTAGGCTGAAAATTTAACAAAAATGTTCCAGTTTTGATGAAAATGTTAGGAAAATAGGTAGCCTCCTGTTTAATATGACGTCTGAGAATGACAGTGTCATACCTGTATCAGATTGTATCATATCTTCAGATACTACAACACTTCAAGGACTTAATAGAAGCCAATGCCAGTGCAATTTAGCCCTAATACAGTTTGCATGATTAGAGGTACTACAACACTTCAAGGACTTAATAGAAGCCAATGCCAGTGCAATTTAGCCATAATACAGTTTGCATGATTAGAGGTAGGCCTAAACTAACATGATTTGAAGTGTTAAATAAGGATATGGATCTTGTCAGCATTACAGAGGACAGGGCCCTTAACAAAGCCGAAAGGAAGAAGAGGATTCAAACAGCCAATCCCAAAAATCTGAGATAAAGGCTTTGTTATTGTTGTTGTTTGCATGATTATGACATATATAGCAACAACCTATCATATATATGCTTTTAATTTTATTTAGAACCAGAGAAATTGTTGAAATTAGTTAATGTTTTTATTGATTGTCTCATTGGCATTATATAGCCTTACAGTCATTAATACAATGATCTCAATCATTATTACAATAATCTCATAATGGAATATCCTGTGACATATTCTGGCATCCCAAATATGTCCTCAGGATATTCCCATGTGCTTATACTATACTTAAATATGACACCCAACATACCATATCAACACTCCCCCTCAAGATGGGTGAAAGATATTCACTAAGCCCATCTTGTTACATCCTCTAATTATGCTCACTGAGGCGAGTCCCTTGGTTAGTCCATCTGCTACTTGATCCCTGGTTGGAACATGGCCAAGCTCCAGTAATCCACTATCCAACTTCTCTTTGATGAAGAATCTATCAATCTCGATGTGTTTGGTCCTGTCATGCTGTACTGGATTGTTGGCGATACTAATAGCTGACTGATTGTCACACCACAACTTCATCTTGGCTCCTTGATCCAGCTTCAGCTCCACCAGCATATTCTTCAACCATAGCAGCTCTGCAACTCCCAAGGCCATAGCTCTGTACTCTGCTTCAGCTGTCGATCTGGCCACCACAGACTGCTTCTTACTCCTCCAAGAGACCAAGTTACCTCCTACAAATATGCAATATCCCGAGGTAGACCTCCTGTCATCAGCACAACTAGCCCAGTCAGAATCACAGTAGCCCTCGATGCTCACGTGATTGTTCTTCCTGAATATTAGTCCCTTCCCGGGAGCACCTTTCAAGTACCTCAGAATCTGGTACACTGCATCCATATGATCCATCCGTGGGTCATGCATGTAGCGACTCACCACACTTACTGCAAAGCAGATATCAGGACGTGTGTGGCTCAAATAGATTAACTTGCCAACCAGTCTCTGGTATCTGTCCCGATCAACTGATTCTCCAGCCTCAGCATCAATCTTGAACCTCTGATCTATTGGTGTCGCTGCAGGTTTGCACCCCAACATCCCAGTTTCTGTGAGAAGGTCCAGTACATACTTCCTTTGAGAGAGAACAATCCCCTCTGCTTCTCGAGCAATCTCAATCCCAAGGAAGTACCGAAGAAGGCCGAGATCCTTCACCTCGAATTCTTTGCCAAGCTTTCCTTTGAGTTGGGCGATCTCCTGCTCATCATCTCCTGTGATAATAATATCGTCCACATACACCGCAAGCATGGTGATGTGGCCTCCACTCCGACGGAAGAACACAGTATGATCAGCATTGATCTGCTAATATCCCATCCCTATCATCGCCTTTCTGAATCTGTCAAACCACGCTCGAGGAGACTGCTTCAGTCCATAGAGGGACTTCTTCAACATGCAGACCTTGCCTACTGTCTGATTGGTGCCAAATCCTGGTGGTATCTCCATGTACACCTCCTCCACTAGATCTCCGTGAAGAAACGCATTTTTCACATCCAGTTTGTGTAGCTTCCATCCACCATTCGCTGCCAGAGAAATCAGAGTCCTGACAGTGCTCATCTTTGCAACTGGTGCAAAGGTCTCGTCATAGTCGATGCCGTACGTCTGACTGTATCCTTTGGCTACTAGTCGAGCTTTGTAGCGCTCAACCTGTCCATCTGGGTTATGCTTCACGGTAAAGACCCACTTGCATCCAACTGCTCTCTTCCCCTCCGGCAGTCTCACAAGCTCCCAAGTGTGGTTCTTCTCCAGAGCTCCCAACTCCTCGTGCATTGCCGCTTTCCACTTTGGATCGTTCTTGGCAACCTGCCAATTGTTAGGTACAGTAATACTATCCAAAGATGCTATAAATGCTCCATAAGGAGAAGGGATATGATCATAAGAAACAAACTGAGCAATATCCCAACCATATCTGTTTGGAGGATTTCCTGCATTGCTGCGAGTGGTCCTCCGTACAGATAGTGGTGTGGGAGGAGTAGAAGTAGGAGGAATGATATCTTGTGAAGGAGGGGGTATCACCTGAAGGGGGTTGGTGTCGGTGCCTCAGGAGTTGGGACGAACGCAGGCAAGGGACTTGGCACTGGCACTGTCGGTACTGGTCCTGCAGTTTGCTTCTCTCTCCTACTGTAGGTAAATAACTCTCCCTGAGCCGTAGGCCTAACACCTTCACCTTCTTGTCCCTTCTCCGTGCCTCCATGCCAAACTTCTAAATCGGTTACCACAAAGTTCTCCATCTCCCCCTCTCGCCTAATACTGGCAGTATTAGACGTGTTGTGTGAAGTTCCGTCCTGGTGGTAGTATGGCTCATGCTCCCGAAAGTGGACATCCATACTGACAAACTTCTTCTTCTCTACTGGACTCCAGCACACATACCCCTTCTGTGTCGCCGAGTAGCCTACGAAGATGCATTTGACTGCTCTAGGGTCAAGTTTCCCAACTGATGGCCTGTTGTCCTTCACAAAACACACACACACCCAAACACCTTCAGTGGGAGTATCCCACTATTATTGCCTTGCAATACCTCACATGGGGACTTCCATCCGAGGACCTTCGAGGGCATCCTGTTGATGAATTGAGCTGCTGTCAACACTGCATGCCCCCACAGACTCTGTGGGACATTCATGTCGATCATCATACTTCTTGCGACCTCCAGAAGGTGTCTGTTTTTTCTTTCTGCAACTCCATTTTGTGCTGGTGTGTATGCACAGGTGGTCTGATGCTGTATTCCGTGTGCTGACAAGTATTCTGCAAGCGTCATGTTGGTATACTCCGTTCCATTGTCAGACCTCAGTACCTTCACAACTGCTTTGTATTGAGTCTGGACATACTTATGAAATCCCGAAAACAAGCAGGTACATCATTCTTATTTTTCATCAAATATAACCAGGTAACACGAGAGGCACACTCAATGAAAGAAACAAAGTACTTATAACCATTCATAGTGTTAGTAGCACATGGACCCCAGACATCAGAATGTACTACCTCAAAAGCAAAAGTGCTCCTATGACCCGTGCCAACATATGAGCTCCTAGTAAGTTTTCCTAACTCGCACGCATCACATACTAATTTTGCTTTATTTGTTTTTGCATAAATCTCTGGATACAACTTACTTAGAGTATCAAAGGAAGAATGTCCCATCCTCCGATGATGGAGTATCAAGGTATCCTCAGTCCTCTGCTGCAGTCCTTCCATGCCAGCCTTCTCTGCCATAGATACCAATGCTGAGTCCAGTCCTTCTCGATCGAGGTACCACAGTCCCTCATGCCAAGTGACAGTCCCAAGTCTTCGTCCTGTCCCTTTCTCCTGGAAGGTCACCTTAGGAATATCAAAAGAAACAATGCATTTAAGTTGGAGGATTATAGAACTAATGGACAAGAGACTGACTGGAAAGGATGGAGCATGTAAAACATTGGATAATCTTACTGAACCTGTACAATTAACAGTACCCTTACCGACCACTGGCTGGAAAGTGCCATCAGCTGTCTGAATGCTGTCTGCTGATGCTAGGTGAGTGTAGGAAGAAAACTCACTAGCATTCCCCGTCACATGCCGAGATGCTCCCGAGTCGATAATCCAGTCTGATGATTTAAAGGAAGAGATAGACGCAAGGGCAAGTGATTCGTCAGTACCTTCTGATGGATGGGCATACATGGCAGCGTTGCCCCTAACAAAGAATGAGGTGGACGCCTCCTCTGTTCTACTCCTCATGTCTCCCAGTGCCTGGTCCTCCACAGTAAAGGTGCCATCAGCTTCTCCGTTCCCTTCTGATATCAGGAGGTTCGCCCGATAACCTCCTCGGCCGCCTCGTCTACCCCCTCGACCACGACCACGTCCTCCATTATATCCTCGTCCGCCGAACGGTTCTCGTCCACCACCTGAATCTCCCTCCCTAGGTGGTTTGGTACAAGCATACCGATGATGACCCATCTTCCCACAGTTGTAGCACTGCCGGTTATGCTGCCAGGGCTCTCCCTTAGATCCTGTGTTACCTGAGCTGGTGACTGGTCCTTCTAATTTCAGATCGATGGAGGGAAGCTTCAACTCCGGCGATGTTCGTGTCGTGTTCTCACCAGCGGACATCGTCAACAACTTCATCAACGTCGCCACCTCTGTAGAATCTAGCTTCTTGATGTTCTCCTCCATCGATGCGTCGTCTATCCAATCACGTCACGTCCGCTCCACGACTCACGCTCGTCCTCGTCGTTCGCTCCTAGATCCGAACATGTCCCTCCTTTTTTCAGATCTAGGCATCCCTATTAGGCGTTGTCTCGTGCTGGTGCGGAGGAGGCGACAGCACGCATGTCACAGCCGCCGTCGCAGCAACAGCAGCAGTCGCAGCAGCCGCAGCAGCAGTAGTAGCCGCAGCAGTAGCGGGACGGGGCAGCAACAGCGAAGGCGGCCTGCGAAGGGTGGAGAAGGAAAAAGGGGGGGGGTTGTGGAAGAGTTCGGTGGAGGAGATCTAGGAAATCCTCCTGTGGGTTTGTGGAAGCTTGGTGACGGCTAGGGTTTGTGGAAACTTGGCTCTGATACCATGTTGAAATTAGTTGATGTTTTTATTGATTGTCTCATTGGCATTATATAGCCTTACAGTCATTAATACAATGATCTCAATCATTATTACAATAATCTCATAATGGAATATCCTGTGACATATTATGGCATCCCAAATATGTCCTCAGGATATTCCCATGTGCTTATACTATACTTAAATATGACACCCAACATACCATATCAACAGAAATTATTTATGAATGTAGAGAAGTAATAAAACATGCTACTTTCATGTAGTAAAAATAGTTCTAACTTCTAAGTAGCGCCTTAGATTCTTGAATCTTATCATGTAAGTTGCATATATCATACAGCCACTAGTTTATTTCACTATGTCAAAGTATTAAGCTCAACGAGTCGAGATTCAAAATGACTCTCTCAGAAAAGCATGTGCCATAGAAAAAGAGATTGGCATATGGCTAAGTAAATTCTAAGGCAACATGAAAACTACATGATCAAGGGTTAGATTAATACACAGACATCCTTGGGTCCTATCCTACTATATGAAATTAAACATGCAAGCATGATTTTTGTGGGATACGTAGTAAAAGCATTCCCAGTCTTTTTTCCTTTTCAACATCATCTTCTAAAAATATTCTGATCAATAAATAAAATATAATTTACAAGCAAATCATGTAATTGATGAAACTTACTTGCATGTTGTGGTACCTGCAGCTTCTAGCAGTCAATTTTGCTATATTGACAGTCTTTTGCCTCTCTTCAAGAGTATCCTCTCACTTTCGGTATTGGAGAGATTTACTAGATCTAATATCAATCTGATAAACATTCTCTCCATTCGCATCCTGTAAGAAGTTTGAATTAAGGAAAATGTAAGTATGTGGCTATTACTTATATGTATGTCCTGTCATCTTAACTATTCCTGTCGATTACCAAATGTCGTGAATTTGTGAATTGACCAATGGGTATAGGCAACCAAGTGGTTGAGGCCTTTGGTACGAAAGGGGAGTTCCTGAGGTCAAATCATGTGGGGCCAATCAAAATTGGTCCATATTCTTAAAAAAGAAAGAAGTCAAATGTACAAGTTGAAAGCATTTGGCTTCTTCTTTTTTGTGAAAGCCATATCAGCATATAACAAAAAGTTGTCCAAATCCTTAATTAGCCAATTCTTTCTATTCACCTAATATTGTTTGCAAATGTTTACTCAAATTCATGTTTTGCCAAAAAAAAAAAACATAGCAAAATATACTGTTTATAAAAGAGCTGTGCAAAATTTTACTGAAAGTTTTGCGAGAAACTTAAATCAATTTTTACAAAATCAATTAGCAAACTTCCACATTGTGAAGAATTTATTACGAAGAGGTTATATTTACAACAAAATAAAACATATAGGGGAGCCTGGGTCGATGATAAAGCTTGATGCTTGCATTCTGGAAGGATGCATGTTCAAGTCACAAAAACCACCTCTCCATATATATGGAAGGTTACTAATGTATTGACCCTCCTCATAACCTGCATAAACAGGAGGCTCGTGACACTGGACACCCTTTTATATTTAGCGAAAGCTTACTAATGCTTTACACTGCTCCTAAGTGCTTTTCTAGAAGACTGCAACGGCAGCTGCCAACTTGTGCTTAAAGACTTACCATCTTCGAATGCCCTGGCAGGAAGGCACGACTTTTCAGCTCCACGGAGTCCAACAAGTTGATTCAAGTCCCCCAATGGCATGCCATTCTCCCCAACATTTCTAACACCATATAGAGATTCATTCAACCTCACTGTAAAAAAGTATCAATATAATTAAATACAATATTTGAGACCAAGTTAAGTAGTTTGAAGGTAAAATAGGTTCACAATAAAGTAGATCAAATACAATTCTAAAAAGTTGTCAGTGACATTACTCAAGATATATTCCAAAAGGTTGTCCACAAAAACAAGATCAATTTGAAGAACCAGCAAAAAAAAGATAACAGAGAAAGAGAACGCATCAAAACATAAAATGGATGCTCACCATTCCTCGTAACACTATCTACAAACCACCCCAAAGTAACAATTAAAAGGCCATTCTTCGATCCGTGCTTCAGAGCATGCTCAAATTTACACCCAGCACAGTTGTACAAGTGTTAAGGGCCATAAGGAATGCAATATAGAAACATTTTGTGTATTTATGCGAGTAAATGATGTTTGGGAGATATATGAAAGAATGTATAAATAAGAAAATTAATTATAATAGAAGGAAATAGTGACATCATTTGACAGGATATTTGAACCACCAGATGGGTGCACTGGGGATGCAGACTGGAACTATAGTGTCCACCAAGCTTCTCTGTCGCGGCCATCACCTGAGTTCTTGCTTCTGTTCATAAAAGGTAAATAAGTTAAATCACTATCATCAATATCTATAATTATAGTTAGATAAACTATACTTTCTAGTATATGATAACCGACGTCTTCACCAACAATTCTTTGGGCATTCCAAGAGAACAATACCTGTTTTACATGTGAGTGCCTATGATGTATTATTATAGGAATATTCAAGCCTTTTAGTTTAAACTTTTATATTTCTATTAAATAGCAAAAGAGAACATGCACATCAGTTTCTTAATGGGAAGTGATAAAGAATAACAGTAAGAAAGTAATATTTTGGACGAGCATAAGTGTCCATCTCCCAGTCCGGCATGAATTCAACATGCACATGGACACACGCAATACAAGGGTGCCATGTCCATGTTGTGACATGCCATTCCATGATAATACACACACACACACACACCCCATCTTAAACAAAGAAGTGAAGAACCCGACAGATGACCAAGACTAACAATACGTCAAAAACATGTAAAAAGTTACAAGTATATTAAATCTACATCTGTAGTCTACAAGAATGTCGTAAAATGAGAAAAGTAAAGGAGTAATAAGAAATCCTATCAGGTAACGACCTATCATAATACTCAACCCTCTACCATTGTCAAGACATGATTACGTGTTTCTATACCTAAGTCGCAAGTTCATAAACCGTATCTGCATTCTCAAGTTCAGGAGCTATAGCCAGCAGAAGCTTCAGAGTAAAGAGATATATAATGATTTTCCAATTTAGGAAGCACAAATACTCCAAATTACTGACATATCTTACCGTTTCCTTGTTGGATATGAATTTTACACGGCACGGACAGTCCAAATTCCACCACTACACACCAAACTCGGTGTACGGGTACATTCAGAGCAGGTATGGCTCAAGTATGGGTATTATCATATCCGTATGTGTTTTCTAATAAAAAAATATAAATATGGATATGGATATTTTTCGGAAATAAAAATCAATAATCATATTCGGCAAAAAAGGATATGGATCCATATAGGATATGAGAAAAAATGGATATGGTAAAGTGAAAACGAATATGGATCAGATATAATAGGGTTTTAGAGAAATTGATGTGTTTTAGTATATATTAACCAACTTAAATTATTTTATTGCTGAATATTGATATAATTTTCAATATAATAGGTTTAGTCGTGAATAGAAAGTCAGTCTTATAAGGGTAAGAATAGTATTATTGACATTAATATGATTCATATTAGGACTGTCAATGGTAACCGATAACCCGGCCCAAGTTTTACCTAAAAAATTGGGTATGGATCTTGGGTTTGGGTACATAATATACAACCCAAAAAAATACAGCTCAAATATAGGTATTATCACATCCGCATTTGTTTTCTAATAAAAAATATGAATACGGATATCAATTTTTGGAAATAAAAATCAATAACCATATTCGGCAAAGAAAGGATTTAGATCCATATAGGATATAAGAAAAAATGGATATGATAAAGCAAAAATGAAAATAGGGTTTTGGAGAAATTGATGTGTTCTCAATTGAAGTAATGATTTTGTATAGGTATAGTATATTTTAACGAACTTATCTTATTTTTGAATATCGATATAAGTTTCAATATAATAGGTTTAGTCATGAATAGAAAGTTCTCAATTGATGTAAGAATAGTATTATTGACATTAATATGATTCATATTAGGACTGTCAATGGTAACCGATAACCCGGCCCAAGTTTTACCTAAAAAATTGGGTATGGATCTTGGGTTTGGGTACATAATATACAACCCAAAAAAATACAGCTCAAATATAGGTATTATCACATCCGCATTTGTTTTCTAATAAAAAATATGAATACGGATATCAATTTTTTGGAAATAAAAATCAATAACCATATTCGGCAAAGAAAGGATTTAGATCCATATAGGATATAAGAAAAAATGGATATGATAAAGCAAAAATGAAAATAGGGTTTTGGAGAAATTGATGTGTTCTCAATTGAAGTAATGATTTTGTATAGGTATAGTATATATTAACGAACTTATCTTATTTTTGAATATCGATATAAGTTTCAATATAATAGGTTTAGTCATGAATAGAAAGTTCTCTAGTCTTATAAGGGTAGAATAGTATTATTGATAGTAATATGATTTATATTAGGGCTATCGATAACCCGACCTGATGTTTACCTAAAAAATGGGGTATTGATCTAAAATTAAGACCCAAATAAATTTTGGGTCAAGTTCAAGTACATAATATAAAACCCAAAAAATTTCGGATGTGGTTCGGATTATAAGTAATATAAATATCTTACTCGAGGTTTGCAATATCGGAATCGGAATTGGTTTCGGACCCGTCCTACGAGTATCGGTAACAGCAGTTTTGGCAGTTTCGGTTGTTTCAGATCGGAATATCGGATTTTTCGTTTCAGAAAGACAAAAATGATCATAAGAATTTTAAGAAGCTAGAAAATTATTTGATATATCTAGACATAATTTTATACATTATATGTTGTTTCTCGCTAGTTTTAATTGAAATAATATTCTACTTGTAATAGACATAATTTTAAATGGAATAATGTTCTAATTGTTTATTTGCTTGTCTTTAGAGTTTAGACATAGTGCAACCACAATAAATATATATTAATATGGATGAAAGTTATGAATTTATAGATATACAATTTCGAGAAATCTAAACAAATGATAATGGTTATAATTCATCGATGAGGAATCTTATCGACCCATTGTAGCATCGTAACATTGTGTACAACTAAACTATTGTGTTGACACTATTTTTTCATTGTTCTATCTTTTTTCGTGCGATTTTTTTTTAGTAATGCTATAGTTACAACCAAATGCGTACAACCCTCTTACAACCAGGATCACTGACAGGTGGGGCCGAGTGGGACCCACCTCTCAGGGTGGGGGAGAGAGGTTGTAACAGGATTGTAAGCATTTGGTTGTAAACTTAGCATTATTCTTTTTTTTCCTACCGAATTGGACGGAAAAGAGACACCTAACATCGGTATCGGTCGGTATCGACCAATATCAGTCGGTATCGAATCAGGACAGCCAAAACCAATATTTATCAGCCGTATCACATCAGTATCGGTTGATACTACAAACTATAAATTCTTACTTCATATATGTTAGCCCAATTGCTAGTGGTCTGCTTGGTTATTCTAAAGGTAAGTGGTTCACTTCCCATTAACAACACAATTTCATGGCAGTTTTTTCATTTTTTTTATGAAAAGGTTGATCTGAGTCGATAATCCGAATAACGTAATAAGAATCGGTTTGGGTTCAATATCATGTTTATAACTTTATACACCGAAATTAATTTGGGTTGAATATAAATTTAACATAAATGCGACCCGAATCCTACCAGTTGAGAGCCCAAATTTATATACGTATGTAGGTATCCGGATGTGAACAATGGGGCAAAATCCATACCCGTTTCAGGATGCTCTAATCCTGATCCATACTCGTATCCGACCAGATTTGAAAATAATATATCCATATCCGGTTTTGATCATATCCGGATCCAAACTGGATAATCCAGCTCCGAATGCAATCAGTTAGTGTCACTTTGTTCGTATTGTGTCGAATGTATTGTGCCAGAATGTCTTTATGTCCGTAATATGTCAAATGTATTGCGACGGATCATATTTGTATTGGTGCGACATAAGTTTCAACACTTCAAGCTTTCACATTCCAAATATTACATAACCATATATTCTCAAGTAAAAAACAATCATGGGAAGGTGCATGACTTCCATCATAAACATGAGATATAAAAGACAAGCTGGATCTCTGACACCAGAGTACAAATTAGTCGAGGAACTCAAGGTGCACAAAACTTTGAAGAGAAGGGTAGATAATGTAAAGGAAAGATGAGAGGATCATATGGGGGGTCTAGAAACAAAAAGAATAGGCCCAGACTTTATGCGATGATCTACAAACAGGGTAGAATTGGCACAATGGTTGAAGAACCTACCAATAGGTGGACCGAAGGGCCAGGGAGACGTGCACAGTGGCCCCATACCCATTGCTTCTCTAGCATTCTTGATTGAAAGAGATGCCAAACTCTGAGTCCACTCTACATCTTCCCCGCCATATATAATTACTTGGGTCCAGACAGTCAACTTTCATTTATTGCCACCTTTGTTACTTATGATTCATTTCTGAACTTTGTCAGGTTTCCCTGATGGCTCCAAGCCCATCCGTATGAGCATGGTGTTAAAATCTGGGCTGACAAAACATTTCGGTAAAGTGGAACTTTCACATATATAGATGAGTCCATGACAAAACCATTACCGTATAACCCCTAATATAGGAACTTTCACATATAAGCTCTCAAATTACATTTTCATATGAGTCCATGACAAAACCATTAATGTATAACCCCTAATATAGAAACTTTCAGATATGTCTGCCTATGATTCAGCTTGTAAGTTAAATAATCTATGAATATTATAAAATGTAGATAAAAATTAAAATTCACTTAAATTATTTATAGGAACTAAATTAGTTTGCCTATTAAAATAATACACTGTACTCTACAATTCATTTTCATGGTTGCCTACCTTTCACATATTTGGCAGCCAAAATTAATAATACTCGCGAGAGGTTTGTTCTACCACCTCTTTAAACCATGCAACACTTTTTTAGTCCGATGAGAAGGGTTCAAAATTTATGATGTTATGGCAACCTGACGGAAGTTACTTAACCCCCCCCCCCCCCCCCCCCCACCCCGTGCGCGCCAAAACACACACACACACAAAACCACCCAGTTACTGTTGTTCAAAAGACGCAAAAAAACTGAAGCATATAAACAGATTATGGAAAGGTACAAGGTTGGAGGAAGACGCCCACATTATCATTCAAGATAGTACATAAAAAATCAAGTTCATTTTGTATTTGTTGTAAAAGGTTCAAAAATTTGGATAAGAGATTTGTCAAATTTTCCAGCGCAACACCAAAGCTCTATGATATACAAAAAATGTTCTAAATTTGTTTAAAGCTAGGATCCAGTAAAAAATCTGGGAGAACTTTACCTCTTCTCCAATCTCTGTATATTCCTCGCCTTTAGGTTTTTAGTCATTTAAACTAAGCATATAATATAATGGCCTAAGGTTTCATGAATAGGAAAGGAAGAAGTAAAAGAACAGTCAATATAGAAGCTATACAAATACGTATTTCCAACATTGACTGTTACTATTAGTAACCGTTAGAAGTACCAGTAGCAGGTATTTGGTTTTTGGTTTTTGGTTCCTGGAGCTAATAGGTCTGTGCAAAAAGATCATATGGACCAGCGAGTCAAAACACACGTACTGCAAGAATCCACGCTATTTGGCGGTTAAACATATTTTAGAACCCTCAATTTACTCTTTGGCCTCATTTGGTTCGCGGAATCATGGGATTGGGAAAGGAAAGTCATTATTTTCCTATGTTTGAGTGCCAAAGGAATTGAGGAAAAGGAAAGTGATTCCCAATAGAAAGAAAATTAGGAAAAAAATGGTTCCTTCCATCCAACCAAGGATTCACTTTCCCACCTTTAATTCACTTTCCCTTCCAATTTCCTTGACAATTCCAAACACCGGAAAGAAAAATCGATGGAAATTGTAATTTCCCGAAAGAAAGGAAAGAGCAAGGAATTGATTTCCTTTCCTTTCCGCGAACCAAACGAGGCCTTTATGCTAAGCATATAATATAATGGCCTAAGGCTGATAGGTTAAGGAAAGAAGGAAAAGAATAGTTGTCACGCCCCAGCCCCAAAATACACGGGACCAGGCCACGTGGCAATGGCCAGCTAATACGACTCCGAGGGATTACCCAATTTAATGGACCCGACGAAGCGTACTACGCTGTCCTAAAATACTAACAAGTCTAATATACTAACATACATCAGGTAATGTCAAATCTCATCCACAAATATAAATAAGGAGTACTGAAATAAATACTGGAAAATAAGTGGGGAGTCTGAATGTCATAATACAATCCAATATGTCTGATGGGAACAAACCCACTACAATAATGAAATAAGAGTATTGAAAGACAGATAAGAGAGTACGGCTAAAGCATCGGCTAACTAGATAAGGATGCTCCAGCCCTAGGCGGAAGGCCTACCAGTGATCAAGGGAACTCTGATGGTAGCACCTCAAGCTCCTCCTCAGACGCGTACCTCGTCTCCTGTCCGAGCCCGTACACGGTAGGATAGTATGTCTCGTCCAAATCTGGAAGGGAATCAGGTCCTCAGAGGGACGTAACAAGATAGAAAATACATGCCAAATATAAATACTGAATAAATAAAGGGGTGTGCTAATCATCTAAGTGAATGCAATGTGAGGACAACCTTGGTACGTATGGGTATGTGTAGGCATAACGTCCAATACTCCGAAGAGTGTGGTAACTGTACATGTAGCGTCCATCGTTCCGAAGAACGAGGTATCTGCAAATATATACGTCCGTATAGCTCCAAAGAACGCGGTATCTGAATAAAGGAAGTCATTGGATCCGTTGCTCCTCTGGATACTACGGATTCCAATGTGTGTATCCCATACGCCTACCTGTTGTCCTCCCCGTCCAATGCAAATATACAAGTTGAATACACGACGTGCATACCACGTAACTATATGCCAGGTCTCAATTAACATTCATGATTACGTACTAAACCGTGATGCATGTCACGCGCACCGATAGCTAGTCGGGTACGCGAACCCGCATCCCAATATAAGTTTGTCATCGTGATGCGTGTAAAAGTGTCATGGTCTTGGAAGATATCAGAATATTCTCACAATAGTAGGTGAGTCTACTAGTGACTAAGTCAATACACTACACATCGACGCATTCGTCGACTGCACCCGAGTCATTCTCGGACGCGCACAGTTATATGTAATATTGCAACAAGATATCATGCAACATTTAATAATTTAAATTAAACAGTAAATAAGGCAAGGTATACTTGTCTGGGTCCTCAAGCTGCGAGTATCAATATCCTGCTCCCGAAGTCTCGCCCGAACGGTCCAGTGACCCTATATATATAATATAATATAATCATCAGTCATTACACTAATACGCACAGGAAACACAACTACGCTGCACTTAGAAACTGATGCAAGGGGGTCACAACTGGTCAACTAGCAGGGTCGAGGTACACGTAGCTAACATGCACAAATGTCATGTCCTCAAATACCGTGCACAGCAAGAAATTAACTACCAAAATACGTTACAATACCAAATAACGTATAACACAAAACACAAGTCCTAGCTAACAGGGTAACGTGCACAAATGTCAATTTGTCTAAACACCTAGTTCAACACAAGTATACCATATTAAATAACCAAGTTTTCTATGATGTATTCACTAACACTAATACTATTCTAAAACATGCACACATACACTAGGGTTCACAACTACAAATAAAGAAAAGGAAGGGCCAGTGCATACCTAAGTGTGATCGTGGCCGAGGGGGGAGGGGGGGTGATGCCCGTCCGCTGCACGAGGGGGGCCGATCTCCGGCGGTGCACAGTAGCAGCGGCAGCTACAGTGGCAGCAGCGGGTGGTGCTCCGGCCACAGCAGCACGTAGCAGCACTGGCAGCAGCTCGCAGCCGCTTGGTGGCGGTGGCGGGTTGCTGGCGGTGGCGGGATGGTCGTGGGATGATGGTGGCTAAGGTGGTGGTGGTTACCGGTGATGATCGGGCGGTGATGATGGGGTGCGGGTGATGGTGATGATGGTGTTGGTGATGGCGACGGTGTTGGTGATGGTGGTGTTGACGGTTGATGGTGAGGCGGTGATAGTGGTGTGCCGGTGATGGTGATGATGGTGAGGCGGGGATGGTAATGTTGGTGAGGCAGTGATGGTGATGTGCCGATGATGGTGGTTGTGGTGATGGAGATGGGCGGAGGAGAGGTTGATGGTGGTGTTGACGGAAGTGGTGGAGATGATGGTTGTTGTTGTAGTTGAGATGGGCGGAGGCGGCTGTAGGTGGTGGCGGGTTGGTCGGCGTTGAGGAAGGCAGGCGGTGTTGTGGCGACGGGGGATGCTCGGAGGAGGAGGCGGTCGGAGTTGGAAAAGGGAGGTGGCGGGTGATGAAGTGGTGGAGATGATGGTTGTTGTTGTGGTTGAGATGGGCGGAGGCGGCTGCAGGTGATGGCGGGTTGGTCGGCGTTGAGGGAGGCAGGCGGTGCTGTGGCGGTGGGGGATGCTCGGAGGAGGAAGCGATCGGAGTTGGAAGAGGGAGGTGGCTGATGAAGGAGGAGTAGAGGTTGCTTTAGGGTTTCGGTTAGTGTGATGGTGTTGGCTGTGGGTTATTTTGGGGGAGAGGAAGTAGGTTTTTATGTAGGAGAGAGAGAGGGGGTGGCCTTGGGATTAGGGCCGGCTACAAGCTTTTCCTAGGGATGGGGGAAGGTTCTACATGAAAGAATGGGTGGCTAGGATGATGTAGGTTTGAATGAAGGGTGGATGATGTAGGGGAAAGTTGTATGTAGTAGGGCCGGCTACAAGGCCATCCCCCTCTCTCTCTCCTACATAAACACCTACTTCATCCTAGGGATGGGGGAAGGTTCTACATGAAAGAATGGGTTGCTGTTGTGGTTGAGATGGGCGGAGGCGGCTGCAGGTGATGGGTTGGTCGGCGTTGAGGGAGGCAGGCGGTGCTGTGGCGGCGGGGTATGCTCGGAGAAGGAGGCGGTCGGAGTTGGAAGAGGGAGGTGGCGGGTGATGAAGGAGGAGTAGAGGTTGCTTTAGGGTTTCGGTTAGTGTGATGGTGTTGGTTGTGGGTTATTTTGGGGAAGAGGAAGTAGGTGTTTATGTAGGAGAGAGAGAGAGGGGGATGGCCTTGGGATTAGGACCGACTACAAGCTTTTCCTAGGGATGGGGGAAGGTTCTACATGAAAGAATGGGTGGCTAGGATGATGTAGGTTTGAGGGTGGATGATGTAGGAGAAAGTTGTATGTAGTTGTATGTAGTACAACCAAATTTGAGAGAAAAATCAAGTGGACCGGTCAACAATGGATTTCTTCATAGCTTGGCTCCAATGGGAGGTTGACATCTCATTACATTTTTGCACAAAAGTCCCTAACAATTGGGAAATTGCACAAATAATAAAATTTTGGGATTGGATGAAAATACCATGTTTGGTGTGATGTAGTGGGTTAAAATGGTGTGTGGTGTTTACCTTGAGGGTGTGAGTGGGGGTTTGGGTTGGTGTTGGGTCTAATTTTGGATTAGGTTGGGTCCTCACACCAATTTAATTAAAATTAGTGTAAGTGGTGCTCGTTAATTAATTGGAAACGCATAGGGTAAAAATTGGGTGGGACACAAGTATCATGGATGTAGTAGACTCGGAATAAAATATTGTCATAAATTGGGTTGCACAAAACGGGTCGAGGTTGTCTCCAATTTCGATTGGAACGGACAAAGATGCAAAGTTGGATTTATTTGAATTTAAAAAATGGACGTTTATAACGAATATTGTGCGACTAAATGAAGCACAAGAGAGGGTATTTATGAGTTACACAAATGTCAGAATGGAAGGCTGATAGCCTTCCATTCTGACATTTGCAGCCTTCCATTCTGACATTTGTGTAACTCATAAATACCCTCTCTTGTGCTTCATTTAGTCGCACAATATTCGTTATAAACGTCCATTTTTTAAATTCAAATAAATCCAACTTTGCAGGCAAATGTTATAGTAGCGCTCCAAATATCGAAGCAACGGTAAGGTGCACAAAGTAATATTGCACAATAATCTAAAATACTATGTTCTAATTCTAATTGGCTTCCAACTAACCCTAGTCTCTCTATCTAAGCCAGGTAGACCTAAATTTGGTCGAGGGGGTTTACAACCTCCTTAGAGCATTTCGTTCTCGAAATTAAAACAGACATGGTAAAAACTATTGACTGAAATTAAATGCTACTACATACCTAGGCCTTCGAAGAGATGGGGAAAACGCTGCCGAATATCATCCTCTCGTTCCCAGGTCGACTCGCCTGGTACATGATGCCTCCATGCGACACAAACTAGAGGGATAGTCTGACCTCGCAATACCTTCTCGCTTCTGTCCAGAATCTCTACAGGCTCCTCCTGATATGACAAACTCTGCCCGATAGTGATCTCCGAATGGTCAAGCACATGACTCGGATCTGGCATGTACCTCATTAACTGGGATACATGGAAGACGTCATGAACTCCTTCTAATGTCTGTGGCAACGTTAATCTGTAAGCAACCTCTCCGATGCGTTCCAACACATCGAATGGTCCGATGTACCTCGGACTCAGCTTTCCTCTGCCTCCAAACCTGATGGTCCCTCGGGTAGGCGAGATTTTAAGAAACACATGATCTCCAACCTGGAACTCTAGGGGTCATCAATGCGTGTTTGCCCAATGCCTCCAAACCTGATGGTCCCTCGGGTAGGCGAGATTTTAAGAAACACATGATCTCCAACCTGGAACTCTAGGGGTCATCAATGCGTGTCTGCATGTGCTGCTCGTAGGTGCCCTTGGATCTTCTTTACCTTCTCCACTGTACGAACAACCAACTCTGGTCCAAGAATCTGCCTCTCGCCCACATCACTCCAACACACTGGGAACGACACTTCCTGCCATACAACGCTTCATAGGGAGCCATCTGAATGCTCGCTTGATAGCTATTGTTGTAGAAAAACTCTGGTCCAAATATAAATGGTCCTCCCATGATCCACTGAAATCAAGCATGCATGCCCTCAACATGTCCTCCAGTGTCTGAATGGTGCGCTCGGACTGGCCATCCGTCTGCGGGTGATACGATATGCTGAACTTCAGGCGGATACCGAGACTCTATTGCATACTCCGCCAAAAGTAAGATGTGAACCTCGTATCCATGTCAGACATTATACTGACTGGCACTCCATGCAGTCGTACGATCTCCCTCATATACATATCTGCTAAGATCTCTGTAGACTGACCAACTCTGAAGGGTAAAAAGTGAGCGGACTTAGTGAGTCGATCTACGATCACCCATACCGCATTGCGACCACTATGATTCCTCGGAAAGCCCGTAACGAAGTCCATAGTGATGTGCTCCCATTTCCACTCAGGTATCTGGAGCGGCTGAAGTAAACCTGCAGACCTCTGATGCTCAGCCTTGACCTGCTGACACACCAGGCACTTCGCCACAAAGCGGGCTATCTTCCTCTTCCTTCTATGCCACCAATAGTACTGCCTCAAGTCTCTGTACATCTATGTGCCTCCTGGATGAATAAAGTATGTCGAACTGTGTGCCTCCGACATCAGCTCCTGACGAAGTTCTCCATTCGGAACATAGAGACGATCTCCACATCTCAAAGTCCCGTCCTCATGTATGCGCATGTCTGCATCCCGGCCTCTATCCTCTGTCGAAGCCTCTGGAATCTGGCATCTGTTGGCAAGGCAGCCTTGATCCTCTCAACCAATGTCGATTACATCTGAAAACTCGACAATTGGCCGTCTACTCTGGGCTTAATGACCTCTATACCCAACTGCTCCAGATCTCTCAATAAGTGTTGTTGGGTAGTCAAAAAGAATGCCATGGGCCTCCTGCTCAATGCGTCAGCTACCACGTTGGCCTTTCCCGGATGGTACTGTAGCTCAATCTCAAAATCTGTCATCACCTCGAGCCAACGTCTTTGTCTCTGGTTCAGGTTCTTCTAAGTATATACGTACCTCAGGCTTATAGGTAGTGCCTCCAAAGCTTCAGGGCAAAGATCACTGCGGAATGCTCCAAGTCGTGAGTAGGATAGTTATTCTCATGGGTCCTCGGCTGCCTAGAGGCATAGGCCACCACTTTCCCATGCTGCATCAAGACGCATCCCAATCCCTTCCCAGAAGCATCGTTGTAGATCACAAATCCTCCAGGTCCAGAAGGTATAGTCAAGATAGGTGTCGTAGTCAGACGCTTCTTTAGTTCATCAAACGCTATCTGACACTCCTCTGTCCAAATGAACTCCTGCTCCTTGCGGGTCAAGTGGGTCATCGGCTCTGCGATCCTCGCGAAGTTCTCTACGAACCTCCGGTAATATCCGGCAAGTCCTAGGAAACTCCTTACTTCTGAGACGTTGGTAGGGGTCGGCCACGTCTCTACTGACAAAATCTTCGCTGGATCTACCGAAATACCATCTCCTGAGATAACGTGTCCGAGGAAAGAGACACGGTCTAGGAGGAACTCACACTTGCTCAACTTGGCATGGAGCCTCTCACGCCTCAGCATTTCCAACACTAATCTCAAGTACTCTCCGTGCTCCTCGTGGCTTTTTGAATACACCAAGATGTCGTCGATGAAGACTACCACGAACTGGTCCAGATATTGGTGGAAGACTCTGTTCATCAGGTTCATAAATATTGCAGGCGCATTCGTTAGTCCAAAAGGCATCACCAAGAACTTGTAGTAGCCATAACGAGTCCTGAATGCCATCTTTGGAACCTTTACCTGATGATACCCCGATCTCAAGTCGATCTTCGTGAATACCACTGCTCCTGTCAGCTGGTCGAACAAATCACCAATCCGCGACAGGGGGTACTTGTTCTTGATAGTCAAAGCATTAAGGGCTCTGTAATCAATGCACATACGGAATGTCCCATCCTTCTTTGGTACAAACAACACTGGTGCTCCCCAGGGTGATGCACTAGGACGATAAATGTCGTCGATGAAGACTACCACGAACTGGTCCAGATATTGGTGGAAGACTCTGTTCATCAGGTTCATAAATATTGCAGGTGCATTCGTTAGTCCAAAAGGCATCACCAAGAACTTGTAGTAGCCATAACGAGTCCTGAATACCATCTTTGGAACCTTTACCTGATGATACCCCGATCTCAAGTCGATCTTCGTGAATACCACTGCTCCTGTCAGCTGGTCGAACAAATCACCAATCCGCGACAGGGGGTACTTGTTCTTGATAATCAAAGCATTAAGGGCTCTGTAATCAATGCACATACGGAATGTCCCATCCTTCTTTGGTACAAACAACACCGGTGCTCCCCAGGGTGATGCAATAGGACAGACAAATCCCTTGATCTGCAACTCCTCTAACTGTAGCTTCAGCTCATCCAGTTCCTTCTTCGCCAACCAGTATACATTTGAAGATACCGACGTTGCTCCGGGTACCAACTCAATAGTGAACTCCGCCTCTCTATCCGGTGGTAGGCCTGACAACTCCTCCGGTAAAACATCCTCGAACTCTGCAACTATCGGTGGGGGCGCCGTCTCCATAGCCATGTAAGCTCCAGCTGTCTGCCCTACTCTTCGCTCGATGGTGCCCTGCATATACTCGAACTCCGGGTGATCTGGCGGTCTAAAAATGATACTACCCCTCCGGCAATCCAGTATGAAATTGTACTGGCTCAACCAGTCCATGCCACGTGGCAAAATACACGGGACCAGACCACGTGGCAATAGCCAGCTAATACGACTCTGAGGGATGACCCAATTTAATGGACCCGACGAAACGTACTACGTTGTCCTAAAATACTAACAAGTCTAATATACTAACATACATCAGGTAATGTCTAATTTTATCCACAAATATAAATAAGGAGTACTGAAATAAATACTGGAAAATAAGTGCGGAGTGTGAATGTCATAGTACAATCCAATATGTCTGATGGGAACAAACCCACTACAATAATGAAATAAGAGTACTGAAAGACAGATAAGAGAGTACGGCTAAAGCATCGGCTAACTAGATAAGGATGCTCCAGCCCTAGGCGGAAGGCCTACCAGTGATCAAGGGAACTCTGATGGTAGCACCTCAAGCTCCTCCTCGGACGCGTACCTCATCTCCTGTCCGGGCCCGTACACGATAGGATAGTATGCCTCGTCCAAATCTGGAAGGAAATCAGGTCCTCAGAGGGACGTAACAAGATACAAAAATACATGCCAAATATAAATACTGAATAAATAAAGGGGGTGTGCTAACCATCTAAGTGAATGCAATGTGAGGACAACCTTGGTACGTAGGTAGGTGTAGGCATAACGTCCAATACTCTAAAAAGCGTGGTATATGTACATGTAACGTCCATCGTTCCGAAGAACGAGGTATCTGTAAATATATACGTCTATATCGCTCCGAAGAACGCGGTATCTGAATAAAGGAAGTCATTTGATCCGTGGCTCCTCTGGATACTACGGATTCTAATGTGTATATCCTATACGCCTACAAGTTGTCCTCCCCGTCCAATGCAAATATACAAGTCGAATACACGACGTGCATACCACGTAACTATATACGAGATCTCAATTAATTAGAGATTCCTGATTACGCATTAAACCGTGATGCATGTCACACGAACCGATAGCTAGTTGGGTACGCGAACCCGTATCCCAAAAAGAGTTTAGTCACTAGCAGACTCACCTACTATTGTGAGAATATTCTGATATCTTCCAAGACCAGAATACACTACACATCAACGCATTCTTCGACTGGACCCGAGTCATTCTCGGACGCGCACAGTTATATGTAATATTGCAACAAGATATCATGCAACATTTAATAATTTAAATTAAACAGTAAATAAGGCAAGGTATACTTGCCTGGGTCCTCAAGCTTTGAGTACGAATATCCTACTCTCGAAGTCTCGTCCGAACGGTCCAGTGACCCTATATATAATATAATATAATATAATCATCAGTCATTACACTAATACGCACAGGAAACACAACTACGCTGCACTTAGAAACTGACGCAAGGGGGATCACAACTGGTCAACTAGCAGGGTCGAGGTACACGTAGCTAACATGCACAAATGTCATGTCCTCAAATACCGTGCACAGCAAGAAATTAACTACCAAAATATGTTACAATACCAAATAACATAACACAAAACACAAGTCCTAACTAACAGGGTAACTTGCACAAATGTCAATTTGTCTAAACACCTAGGTCAACACAAGTATACCATATTAAATAATCAAGTTTTCTATGATGTATTCACTAACACTAATACTATTCTAAAACATGCACACATACACTTGGTTTCACAACTACACATAAAGAAAGGGAAGGGCCAGTGCATACCTAGGCGTGATCGTGGCCGAGGGGGAGTGATGCCCGTCCGCTGCACGAGGGGGGCCGGTCTCCGGCGGTGCAAAGTATTAGCGGCAGCTACAGTGGCAGCAGCGGTTGTGCTCCGGCCACAGCAGCGCGTAGCAGCACTGGCAGCAACAGCGGCAATGGCAGCAGCTCGCAGCGGCGGCGGCAGCGGCTTGGTGGCGGTGGCTGGTTGCTGGCGATGGCGGGATGGTCGCTAAGGTGATGGTTGTTGCCGGTGATGGTCGGTCGGTGATGATGGGGTGCGGGTGATGGTGATGGTATTGGTGATGGCGACGGTGTTGGTGATGGTGGTGTTGACGGTTGATGGTGAGGCGGTGGTGGTGGTGTACTGGTGATGGTGATGTTGGTGAGACGGTGATGGTGATGTGCCGGTGATGGTGGTTGTGGTGGTGGAGATAGGCAGAGGAGAGGTTGATGGTGGTGTTGACGGAAGTGGTGGAGATGATGGTTGTTGCTGTGGTTGAGATGGGCGGAGGCGGCTGCAGGTGGTGGCGGGTTGGTCGGCGTTGAGGGAGGCAAACGGTGATGTTGCGGCGGGGGATGCTCAGAGGAGGAGGCGGTCGGAGTTGGAAGAGGGAGGTGGCGGGTGATGAAGTGGTGGAGATGATGGTTGCTGTTGTGGTTGAGATGGGCGGAGGAGGCTGCAGGTGATGGCGGGTTGGTCGGCGTTGAGGGAGGCAGGCGGTGTTGTGGCGGCGGGGGATGCTCGGAGGAGGAGGCGGTCGGAGGTGGAAGAAGGAGGTGGCGGGTGATGAATGAGGAGTAGAGGTTGCTTTAGGGTTTCGGTTAGGGTGATGGTGTTGGCTGTGGGTTATTTTGGGAGAGAGGAAGTAGGTGTTTATGTAGAAGAGAGAGGGGGGTGGCCTTGGGATTAGGGCCGGCTACAAGCTTTTCCTAGGGATGGGGGAAGGTTCTACATGAAAGAATGGGTGGCTAGGATGATGTAGGTTTGAATGGAGGGTGGATGATGTAGGGGAAAGTTGTATGTAGTACAACCAAATTGGAGGAAAAAATCAAGTGGACCGGTCAACAATGAAGGAGGGGATTTCTTCATGGCTTGGCTCCAATGGGAGGTTGACACCTCATTGCCTTTTTGCACAAAAGTCCCTAACAATTGGGAAATTGCACAAATAATAGAATTTTGGGATTGGATGAGAAAAAATATCATGTTTGGTGTGATGTAGTGGGTTAAAATGGTGTGTTGTATTTAGTATGAACCTTGAGGGTGTGAGTGGGGGTTTGGGTTGGTGTTGGATCTAATTTTGGGTTAGGTTTGGTCCTTACACCAATTTAATTAAAATTAGTGTAAGTGGTGCTCTTTAATTAATTGGAAATATATAGGGTTAAAATTGGGTGGGACACAAGTATCATGGATGTAGTAGACTCAGAATAAAATATTGTCATTAATTGGGTTGCACAAAACGGGTCGAAATTGTGTCTCCAATTTCGATTGGAACGGACAAAGATGCAAAGTTGGATTTATTTGAATTTAAAAATGGACATTTGTAACGAATATTGTGCGACTAAAATGAAGCACAAGAGAGGATATTTATGAGTTACACAAATGTCAGAATGGAAGGCTGGCACGACTAGAAAAAATGTGTGAATTTTGTTTGAAGGCAAATGCTACAGGCTAGCTCCAAATATCGAAGCAACGATAAGGTGCACAAAGTGATACGAATATTGCACAATAATCTAAAATACTATGTTTTAATTCTAATTGGCTTCCAACTAACCATAGTCAACGATAAGGTGCACAAAGTGATACGAATATTGCACAATAATCTAAAATACTATGTTTTAATTCTAATTGGCTTCCAACTAACCATGGTCTCTCTATCTAAGCCAGGTAGACCTAAATTTGGTCGAGGGGGTTTGCAATAGTCAATGTCAGAAGCTATGCAAGTACATATTCAACTTGGACTATTACTCTACTAGTAACTGTCAGAGGAGTTCTATTACGTAGTAGGATTCTGTGGAGCTAGTAGGCAAGTGCAAAAGGATCTTGCTCATGGAAACCAGTCAAAACACACCTACTGGAAGAATCTAAGCTATTTTGCACCAATGTGGTGGTTAAACATATTTTGGAACCAACATACCAGGATCCCATCAATTCAATTCAATCAGAAAAGAGTAGCAAAGAAATTTTACCATTAAAACACCAAAAAGAAACTATGGAGACCGAGCAGTACCATATGGCCTATCTTTCATCAATATGGAAATGATAGAACTCAATAAAGCATAGAGACACGGATATGGTAGTAAGAGCGCTGCTTTGACGTTTTCTAGTGTCATTTGAGACGATACAACAAAGCACTGGAACTAACCACATATACAGATCATTTCCACATATACGTCAAATACAAAACGAACGAAACAATTCCGTAACAGTGCATATTTTGTAACCAGACTCTTGTAACTAAAGGAATGAAAGGAAACCGAAGAAACAACAGGGATAGTGCAACTCTTGTATACCTTTAGAGAGTCCTGTAACGCATATGACAAGCCCGGTGAAGGGTCCATTAGCCGCAGGCTCTGACATGCCATAGCCGCAGAAACAACAGGGATAGTGCAACTCTTATATACCTTTAGAGAGTCCTGTAATGCATATGACAAGCCCGGTGAAGGGTCCATTAGCCGCAGGCTCTGACTCTTGTAACTAAAGGAATGAAAGGAAACCGAAGAAACAACAGGGATAGTGCAACTCTTGTATACCTTTAGAGAGTCCTGTAACGCATATGACAAGCCCGGTGAAGGGTCCATTAGCCGCAGGCTCTGACATGGAAGAAGGAGCCGCCGACATGACCTCCATAGACCTAAAACTATTGAGAGAAGGGATGGATGAGAAAAATCCAGGAAAAAGCCTCGAGCAGCCCTTGCTGTTGACCACCTCTACCTTACTTAGTAGTCATGATGTAAGTATCAGCAACAATCCTCTTTGCAACATGAGACAAATTTTCAACTGGGAAAAGAACAGATATTATCTAGAACTCTCTCATACTTTTAGTCCTGCTCCTGCACAAGAAGAAGATGGATAAATGTTCTTTGCTTCTTTGCAACACTCATAAATTTCAATTTTGGAAGCACCAACACTACGAAATTTTGGTGTCATGTCTGTTTGGAGTCGTGTTGAACACATATTGGACATGGCACAGACACCCTAAATAACACTACGGCTCACCAAAATCAATGACGTGACCATCATATAGAACCTTCTTCATGTAGTACTTTTTTAAAGCTGCAAAAAAACAAAAAAACAAAAAAAAATGTAAATTGTCTTCAAATTATGGTCGATAAAAAGGAGCTTAATGTCTTCTGACTGAAAAAAAGGAGATGAGAGTTACTATAATTCAACAGAAAAAACTCTAATTTCTGAACTAATCTACCAAGCTTTCTTATCAATAGTTCAAAATTTACTGAAAATTAAGCGAAAAATACATCATGAACACAATCATCCAAATAACCGAAACCTAATCATTCAAACTTCAAATTCCCGCCAAAAGATCGTCATGCGAGACTCGAGAACTAGAAGTAATCAAAGAAATCAACGCAAAATGAGAGAGCGATGTCTTCTTGTGAGGAAAAAAAAATTATTACAAAAATAAACAAGGATCACACAATCACTAAAGTTCTCAACAGAAGAAAAAAAAAACTCTAATTTCTGTGCTAATCCACAAATTCCTGCTAGAAAAATACTCCAAAATTACTAAAAACGAGTGAAAAATATATCAGAAACACACATCATCCAAAATTACCGAAACCTAATCATTCAGATTTCCAATTCGCGCCAACAAATCACGGCCAAAATCGCAAAAAACCACCAAAAAAAATCAAAGGGAAGAAACGGATCCTTACCCATCATAAACCCTAAAATGCACCTAAACCAACCCAAAATCCTCCTCCGCTCTCCTCGAGGACTACGGATGAAGATCGAAGGAGAAGAGATCCACCATGGAGATTCGAAAGAGAAGACGAAGAAGAAGACTAGGGTTAGGGTTTCGATTGCTCGGGAGAGGGACAAAGCGAGCTTTTTGTTGTTGTCGAGGCATCGGCGATCAAGGATCCCAAGTCCGCCTGCGGTTACTACGCGAGAGGCCAAAGCAACGGTAAAGTGGATCGACACTCGCTCTCGAGGTTTACATGGGGACGGTGGGAGAGAGAGACAGAGAGAGAGATGAACGATTTGTCTGGTTAGCAAAACAAAACCTACTAATAGACTCTCCCGTAAAAGTCTACTTATAATGTTCCTCCCCGTAGCTGTTAGAAGTAGCCGTTACTTGCACTTTAAAAAAAAAAAAAAATCAGAGAATACCTAAAATACCCCCAAATGAACGTTGGTGGGGTGGCTGCTACCTTCTTTTGCCGTTCCCTAAATTTTCTACATGTATTCTAAAAAAAAGACAAAAAAAAAAAAAATTGTACATGTTGGTTCAAAACACTCCCAATTTTACCAAAAATATATCCACCTATTGTTAAGGAATACAATTTTTATGTTTTGTGGGTAAATTATTTATCTGAGTATTCACAATTTTTGAAAATAAATTTTTATAACATAAACCAAACATGAAAATATGTTTTTCACTAAAAAATTGTCTGGAAAAAAAAAAAATTGTGTACAAAACGCTAGAAGTTGTTAATTTGATAATCGATGTTTATAAAAAAAATACAATTAGAAAAAAGTCAATTTATTTTGGGGAGGGACTTTTAAGAGCACTTTAGCCTTAGATTTTAGATGGATATAATCGTCATCTCATATCTACTTTTTTTGTTTACGTCATTTAATGATAGAAACTAAATTGATTGTGACCGCGGGGTTATATTAATTTGTATATGAATCGAGGGTTTCCAAGTTGCATTAAAAAAATTAGCGTTATTTTATGAACCGAGGGTGGGACCTCCCGTCCCACTTTCTCGATTCGTCAGGATTTTTTCTAAAAAAAATAGCCACATTTAATTCATAGCGATCTACCCAGCCTAACATATTAGTATAGATAATAACAGGCTTTTTTAATTTTTTGAACCGTCTTATTTTTTAACGGTTAATTTTTGAACCATTTCTAAGCCATTTAAATGGCTAAATTAGTTTTGTTTTTTTGAAGAATTTATTTTTTATCATTTTTTTAGCAATTTATGTTTAGGCCCTCAATTTTATACTAGTTTAGAGTTTTAGAATTCAGAATCTAAACGTTAATTAGCCTTTTTTTTAGATATTTAACATTAACATTAGTATTAATATTAATATTAAAGTTAAGATAATTTTTTAAAATATATATAGATTTATTGTTTTATATATATAAATATTTTAATTTTTAGGATAGGGATAAAAAAAAATTTCAAAAGAGAGATTTGTTTTGCTCGAAAAAAGAAAATTTTTAAAGGGAAAATATACGTATGGATTTTGTTTGTATTTTTTTTTTTTGTTTCGTTTCAATAGGAGAAATTTGATTTTTTTTTTTTTAATCATCTCGTAAGTAGTTTGAAAGATAAATTTGAAAGATAAATTAATATTAAAATTAAAATTTGAAAAAAGATTTAATATTAATATTTTTAAAATATTTAAAATATTTAAAATATTTTTTTAATATAGTTATTTCTAAAGATATATTATTTTGTAGATTTTTTTTGAAACATAAATTATATTTTAGATTTATTTAATAAAATAAATTTACCTCTATTTTAAAAAAAAAAAAGTATCTATCTCTACTTTTTTAAAATAAATAAATCTTTATCTTTATTTTAAAAAAAAGATAGATAAGTCTTGTTTTTTAAGATAAAGATAGGTTTATTTTTTTAAATGAGATATTTAATTTTTAAAAGAGAAACAAATTTAGAAGACAAACATACATATATTTTCTAATCCTGTATGTTTGTCCCGTAAGGTATTCCGGAGAAGCTCTTTTTTAAGATAGACCATGAATTTTATACTAGTTTAAAGTTTTAGAATTCAGGACCTAAATGTTTATTAGCTTTTTTTAGATATTTAATATATTTAAGATTTTTAATTTATTTTTATTTTTGCCTACGTGAGAAGGTACATACGTTGTTAGAAAAAAATTTACTATTTTTTTTAATATACAAATAGAAAATTAGATAGAAAATTGTATATAGTCATTTGTATTAATAACAAACTAATATATACAAATAAATATATTTGCATACAAATAAATATATTAATATACAAATAAATATCGATAACAAAAAATTGATATAATAATAATAAATTAATTTATACAAATTAATATAGTAGTACCCATCCAAAACATAATGGCTTCCCTAAATTTTCGCCAAAAAAAATAAAACTAAACTAATCTAACAAGATTGTTTTGCACTTTATCCTTAGGGTTAAGATGGACATAATCGTCATTTAATATCCAATTTGACGTCTGTTAACGGCTGAATCCAAATTTGGTGTGAACTGCACCAACTTTAAAATTTGAGGGTTTTTTTAAACTAGGAGTCTTTTTTTTTGCAAAAATAGTTCATTTAAGGAGGGATTTTTTGTACTTTACCCGGAGTACTGGTGTCTCTTGCAAGTAACGCAAGATAAGCATGTCTTACCAAAGCCAATTGATTCACTCATTAATTATTTATTAGATAAAATGATATTTATATTCAATTTGGATTAGGGGTGCAGATAAACCCGTTAATGGGTTGGGTTAATGTCACGCCCCAGTCCCAAAATATCGAGGGACTGGACACGTGGCAACGGCCAGCAGTACGCACCGATGGATAACCCAATTTAATGGAGCCATCAGGGCGTACTTAAGCTGTAAATAAGGTCTACTACAACAAGTCATACTAATCTCATCCATAAAGATAAAGAAATAACTGCATAATGAAATGGAAATAAGTAGCAACAATAATCACAGCAAGTCAGTCAGAGAAACAATCCGACTTAAGTCTGAATAACTGGCTCTATAGGCCAGGAACAAAAGAGGTAAACATGAAATAGTACTGAGTACTGGAACAGGCACTCAGGAGAAGTCCTCGGCAGTCACCTCGTCTTCAGTGTCCGGTTCTATTCCAGCAGTAGCTTCAGCTCCGGTCCCGTATACCTCGGGGTACTGCTCCTCTGCTAAACCTGGGGACATAATCCATTCCAGGTCCTCAGTGGACATGGCAAGGCACAAATAATACAAGCCAAATGAATAAGCAGTGCAATAAATAAATGAACAGCAGGGTAAACTAAGTAACCATCTATGTGATATGCAAATGAGAGCAACACTAGTACTCAGGCTGAGACCGCTACAAGCTCTGTGTCGGGGAGCCGGTAGCAGCAATGACACGTAAAGGGTCTAGCTCTGCTGGAGAGTCTACAACCTCACAATAATAGTAGATATATATATAGAACAGCCTGTAGCATGTGTGTCTCTCCCCACCCAATGTAATCACGCAAGCCATGACCATAACGTCTCATGTCCATGTCAGCGGGATTATAACTAATGCAACAAGTCGTACTGTCTATAAATAAATGTCTCTGTCAAGTCCTGTATCCTATACAGAATCACCACGAATATCTCAGAAAGATTCTGTCCATGATAGTGTCAAGTGTCCTGGGTTGTAGGGTACTTGATAGGTCAAGTACAAGAGTAAGGGGATCGTAAATCCATCTCTAAATGACGAACCCAACACCGCGTACGGTGTCGGCACCCGACTATGATCGGACACTAGGTACGTCATACGTTCCCTAGGTTAAGCAGTTTAAATCAGTTTATATGAATTTACACAAGACATCCAGCAGAGTATTTTTTTACAGATAATATGAAAATAATGATTGCAAGTTTGGCAAGGTGCACTTGCCTGATATTTGAATTCCACTTAGGCCCTGGTTTCGAAAATTTCTAGAGATGTCTCCGAAAGCTGAAACAAACAGTACCATCACGCTCAGAAGGTGTCAAACAGCTAGGAACGCCTGTCCTTGGGTCCAATTTGGAGACAAGGGCAAAAACGGTAATTTCGGACCAAAACGGGATCCACCGGTGGGCCCGCTTTGCACCGAAAAAATGTGTCAAGGTCAACGGTCTCCAAATTCACCAAACTTAGTGTCAACAGGTCAGGAATGCTAATACGAACCCAACGGAACTTTCAGATTTGAATTCCGATGAGCCGATCACGAAATCGCCCGTCGAGCGGGGCCGGTGGGGCCCACGACACGCGATTTCATCAACGTTCTCAGAATCGAACCAAACTTGACCCACAGGACCAGCGTATCGCTACGAGTCCGATGGCGCAAGTTTTGTCTCGATCTGACGTGTGTGCACGAAGTTAGGGTGAATTGCAAAAAAGTCGGATACGGGGCGATGTACGCGGATACGCGTTGATTCCGGTGTGCACGCACACCCGAATCAGCTTCCGCGAAATCTCACACGTCCGTATCGATGAGGCGCACGTATCTGTGAAGACCGTGCGCGACCAAGTCGTCCCGTTTGGCGGGGCGTACTCAGTTCCGGGGTGAAACAGGGTCTGGTTTTTTTTCCTGTTTTTGGATCGCGGTGTGCGATCACCACAGGACGCGATGCCCCGAGCGGTTTGTCCGGGCACCGAGAGGGTCATACAGGCTTCGCGTAGAAATTTACGGAATCGAATTCCGAGCTACGAGGAGGAAATTAGTAGTACCTGAACAGGACTTTGCAAACTGGTTTCCTCGCGTCCTCGTGTCAATTTGACACTGCGTCCGACACGAAGGGCCGTGTCCGGCTAGGGTTCTGGGCTGTCGAACCGGCTGGAGAGGATGGCCGCACCGTGGCCGGCCGGAGGGGGCTGAACAGCCGGGGTCGGGGACGCTCAGCCGGTCGGGGTCGGCTCCGCCTGGGGAGGGTCGGCTCGGCCTGGGGACTTCAGACAGCGGAGGGAGGAGAGTCGGTGAGGGGGCTGCTCGAGGCGGTGCCGGCGGGGGAAGAGGGGCTGGTCGGAGAAGGAGGAGGGGAGTTGGTCGGCTGAGGGGACCGGAGCTAGGGTTCCGGCAAGCTAGGGTTTGGGGAGATGAGGGAGGAGGAGGTCGGGGTAGGGGGTTTTTATAGGGTGGCGCAGGCGAGGGTGAGGCCGGGGAAGGCGGGTCGAGGAGGAGGACGTGGGCGTGGCAGCGGAGGGGAAGAGGTCGTGGCAGCCGGAAAGCGCGGCGGCCGGCGGAGAATTCGGCTCGAGCCGAACGTGGGGGAGGGGAAGAGGTGCGGGTCGGGTCGGGCGCGGATCCGGGTTGGGCGGACCCGCCCGACCCGCTAAGCCAAGGGGGCTGGGCTGGGTGCTAACGGGCTCGGCCCACTGGGCCGGGCCGGGCCCAAAAGAAAAAAAACAGTAATAAAAATAACAATAATAATAATAATAATAACAAATAATTAATTAATTTAATTAGAAAATAGTTTTTAGGCTTTTAAAAATAGGTCTGAGGCCCAATAAAATCCCAGAAAATTACCCTAAGTCCGGTTTTCTATTTTACACCATAAAATTATATTTTTATTTCTCTTTAAGGTTAGTTGTTAGCAATTAAAAATTACAAACTCACCACAGGACCTATGTAAATTCCTGAAAAATTGCAGAAAAATCCCCAAAAGATTGATTTTAAAAATCTGAAAATTTTAGGGTGTTTACAATCTACCCCCCTTAAGAGGATTGCGTTCTCGCAATCGAAGGGTAAACAAAGGCACGAATTTACATAATTAAAGAATGCTTAGGTTTTACCTGCATCTGCAAATAAGTGTGGATAACGCTGGCGCATAACATCCTCTCGTTCCCAGGTCGATTCGCCAGGAGAGTGCTGTTTCCAAGCTACCCGAACCAGTCTGATTGTCTGCCCTCGCAGTGTCTTTTCACTGGTGTCGAGTATACCCACTGGCTGCTCCTCGTATCTCAGGCTAGGGTTTGGGGAGATGAGGGAGGAGGAGGTCGGGGTAGGAGGTTTTTATAGGGTGGCGCAGGCGAGGGTGAGGCCGGGGAAGGCGGGTCGAGGAGGAGGACGTGGGCGTGGCAGCGGAGGGGAAGAGGTCGTGGCAGCCGGAAAGCGCGGCGGCCGGCGGAGAATTCGGCTCGAGCCGAACGTGGGGGAGGGGAAGAGGTGCGGGTCGGGTCGGGCGCGGATCCGGGTTGGGCGGACCCGCCCGACCCGCTAAGCCAAGGGGGCTGGGCTGGGTGCTAACGGGCTCGGCCCACTGGGCCGGGCCGGGCCCAAAAGAAAAAAAACAGTAATAAAAATAACAATAATAATAACAAATAATTAATTAATTTAATTAGAAAATAGTTTTTAGGCTTTTAAAAATAGGTCTGAGGCCCAATAAAATCCCAGAAAATTACCCTAAGTCCGGTTTTCTATTTTACACCATAAAATCATATTTTCATTTCTCTTTAAGGTTAGTTGTTAGCAATTAAAAATTACAAACTCACCACAGGACCTATGTAAATTCCTGAAAAATTACAGAAAAATACCCAAAAGATTGATTTTAAAAATCTGAAAATTTTAGGGTGTTTACAGTTAGGGTTGAAGATACTTGGGTTCGGGTTCGTATTAAAATATTTGAACCTGATCAAAAATCGGATTGGACTCAGGTTCATGTGTCGGGTTACCCAAAGAACCCGAAACACGATATATATATATATATATATATATATATATATATATATATATATATATATATATATATATATATATATATATATATATATATATACACTCCTTACATCCTAAATTTCTCCACCCAAACTCTTCTACTCATTATCCTAAATATCATTTTAGTTTATCTTTTGTAATATTGAGGCTTGATTATAATTAAATTATGTGTTTAATATTACTCTTGTTTAAAACTATTTCAAATATCATATTAGAGTCCGATAAACCCGATGGACCCGACCCAACCCGAGGCCGACCCGATACTCCGGACTTGGTCTTGCGCTACATATGTTGAACCCGATGTTGGGTCGGACTTGGGCTCGGGTCAGGCTTATGATTCATCGGGTTGAGCTTAAGCCCGACCCAACCCGCCCGAGTTGCACTCCCTAATTTGGATTTATTTATGAAAAATGCTATGGGGACACACTCCTCTTGACACACTCCATAGTCAGACTGATGTGACAGTACACTATTGAATGTCAAGGAAAGCCTTAAAAGAGAGAAAATAATTAAGGTCCAATAACGCACTGTCACATCAGTGTGGCTATGGAGTATGTCAACGAAAGTATGTTCTCATAGCAATACTCTTTGTTATGCTCTGAACAAATATCCATAATACTATATCTATACTCTATACTACTATACAGTAGAAATTTATTCCAAAAATATCCTTATATATTTATTAATTAAAATAATTCATTAAAATTAATAGAAACGGCTAGATAATTACGAAAATTATCTTTTATTCTTCCTAAATAGTCTTTGACTTGCGTGCATGTATAAAATAATATATATAATAATACTAATATAATAATTAATTTTGTAATAATTAAAGTAGATATTTTTTTAGTCTTCCTAAGCAGTCTTAATAAAAAAATAGAATAATTATATTAGCTATTTTTTTGTCTTCCTAATAATAATCTATGAATTACATGCAATGCACGTGCATATATACTAGTGGATATTAACTTATGTATATGTATTTGTAGATTCTAGGTGTAATTTAGTATATCTATATTTCATATATGTCGATTAAGCATTTTTTTTTTTGAATGACATCGAGTTCTTTTCAAATTTTCTTTTACCAAAATTATAATATATCTAGATAGATATTCATGCACGTAGTCGTTTTTAAGGATGTAAAAGTTGTACGATCGCACATTATCTAAAATTCCAAAAGGCTACAAAAAAAAAATTAGGGTCCGTTTGGATAGGCTTTCTGAAATTTTGTTCTGAAAACGGTTTTCTGAGAGTAAGTTATAAAGTTGTTTTCTGAGTATGAAAAATTTGGCTTTGCGTTTGGTTACTTTCATCTGGAAAATAATTTTTAGAAAAAAAATGAAGATTTTGTTTGGTAATTTTTTTTAGAAAGTAGTTTTTTTATTGTGTCCAAATTATTCGTGTCCAACTGTGACCTCGAGTTCGTATCATTCGTGTCTGTCGTGTCTTCGAGTTCGTTCGTCGTCGACGTGTCCTCGAGTTCGAGTTCGTCGTGTCGTTCGTTGACATGTCCTCGACCCTTGATCGTGACCTCCACCTCAACCGTGTCTCACTGTGTGTGCCATGGCCGATCGAGCAGCCGGAGAGATGGCCCTGTCATCGAATCCAGACGACTGGAGGGAGACGCCGGACAGAGATCTAGCTTCCTCGAGGTCGGATCCAATGGATCGGCTCTGGATCTGACCAAGCAGGAAAGGAGATTACAGAGGAAGAGAAAGAAGGTTCAAGAGGTTGGTGCTCAATGATGAGTTCACCAGAGGAGACAGTGGAGACATTGTCGACGAGTGGATCAAGGTGCTCGACGATGAGAGATTGGCCACCGTATGGTCGACAACAAGGCCGGGTACGACCCATGGCGCGGTGCTCAACGACGAGGTTGGGGACGACGAAGACACCCAGGTCCTCGAAGACGCGGTGACGACGAAGACACCCACATGCTCGACGACGAGGTCGGTGGAGGGTGGACACTAGAACCCTAACCCTCGTGTCTTCGAGTTCATGTCCGACAGGTCTTTGAGTTTGTCGTGTCTTCGTGTAATGCCTCAGTCCCAAAATATGTATGACTAGAAATACATAACATGCCATCTACACATCCGACCAGACTTTGGTCCGACTTGAATACGTATAAGCTGTATTATAATGGTCACTATCTAGATAATCCAGTAAATATAAATATCTATGCCTCAATCCACAATAAACAGAATACAACAAGAATAAGCTACATGTGCTAAAGTCGGCCGCCCAGTAACACACAAGCTCGAATAGACTCGAGAAAGAAATATAAGTCTATAAAAACTAGGCTACATCAGCAGATGAATCAATCAATAAATAAATAGCATAACTCTGGTAGAAATGATATAAGTACCTGGTACCAATATCCATATGGCAAAGCAACCCAAATCAACAACTTCAGGCAGGCTCTACAACGATCTATGCTGCAAAACTAGCAAGGGACCAGGTCCTCAGAGGGACGTGATATAGTGTCCCGATCCCCTGTTCGGGAAGCGCGGCTAAGAAATACTTGGTATCGTTCGATCGGGACAATTGAATCAAGATCTGTCACTCCCCAGTCCCAAAATGCCGAGGGACTGGTGATGCGTGGCAATGGCCAGCAGCACGCACCGATGGATAACCCAATTTAATAGAACCATCAGGGCGTACTTAAGCTGTACTGAAGGTCTACTATAACAAATCATACTAATCTCATCCATAAAGATAAAGAAATAAACTGCATAATGAAATGGAAATAAGTAGCAACAACAAGTCAGTCAGAGAAACAATCCGACTTATGTCTGAATACACTGGCTCAATAGGCCAGGAACAAAAGAAATAAACATGAAATAAATACTGAGTACTGGAACAGGCACTCAGGAGAAGTCTTCGGCAGTCACCTCGTCTTCAGGGTTCGGTTCTGCTCCAGCAATAGCTTCAGCTCCTGTCCCGTATACCTCGGAATACTGCTCCTCAGCTAAACCTGGGGACATAATCCATTCCAGGTCCTCAGTGGACATAGCAAGGCACAAAATAATACAAGCCAAATGAATAAGCAGTGCAATAAATAAATGAACAGCAGGGTAAACTAAGTAACCATCTATGTGATATGCAAATGAGAGCAACACTAGTACTCAGGCTGAGACCGCTACAAGCTCTGTGTCGGGGAGCCGGTAGCAGTAATAACACGTAAAGGGTCTAGCTCTGCTGGAGAGTCTACAACCTCACAATAATAGTAGATATATATATAGAACAGCCTGTAGCCTGTGTGTCTCTCCCCACCCAATGTAATCACGCAAGCCATGACCATAACGTCTCATGTCCATGTCAGCGGGATTATAACTAATGCAACAAGTCATACTGTCTATAACTAAAATATCTCTGTCAAGTCCTGTATCCTATACAGAATTACCATGAATATCTCAGGAGGATTCTGTCCATGATAGTGTCAAGTGTCCTGGGTTGTAGGGTACTTGATAGGTCAAGTACAAAAGTAAGGGAATCGTAAATCCATCTCTAAATGACGAACCCAACACCGCGTACGGTGTTGGCACCCGACTATGATCGGACACTAGGTACGTCATACGTTTCCTAGGTTAAGCAGTTTAAACAAGTTTATATGAATTTACACCAGACATTCAGCAAAGTAATATTACAGAAATTATGAAAATAAAGACTGCAAGTTTGGCAAGGTGCACTTGCCTGATGTTTGGATTCCACTAAGGTCCTGGTTTCGAAAATTTCCAGAGATGTCTCCGAAAGCTGAAATAAACAGCACAATCACGCTCATAAGGTGTCAAATAGCTAGGAACGCCTGTCCTTGGGTCCAATTTGGAGACAAGGGTAAAAACGGCAGTTTCGGGCCAAAACGAGGTCCACCGGTGGGCCCGCTTTGCACCGAATAACGTGTCAGGGTCAACGGTCTCTAAATTCACCAAACTTAGTATCAACAGGTCAGGAACGCTGATACGAACCCAATGGAACTTTCAGATTTGAATTCTGATGAGCCGATCACGAAATCGCCCGTCAAGTGGGGCCTGTGGGGCCCACGACACGCGATTTTGTCAACGTTCTCAGAATCGAACCAAACTTGACCCACTGGACCAGCGTATCACTACGAGTCCGATGGCGCAAGTTTCGTCTCGATCTGACGTGTGTGTACAAAGTTAGGGTAAATTACAGAAAAGGTGGATACGGGGCGATGTCCGCGGATACGCGTTGATTCCGGTGTGCACGCACACCCGAATCAGCTTCCGCGAAATCCCACACGTCCGTATCGACGAGGCGCACGTATCTGTGAAGACCGCACGCGACCAAGTCGTCCCGTTTGGCGGGGCGTACTCAGTTCAGGGGTGAAAAAGGGTCTGGTTTTTCCTGTTTTTGGATCGCGGTGTGCGATCACCACAGGACGCGATGCCCCGAGCGGTTTGTCCGAGCACCGAGAGGGTCATACAGGCTTCGCAATATAATTTACAGAATTGAAAACGGAGCTACGAGCAAAAAGTTACGGGTACCTGAACGAGGCTCCTCGAAACGGGGTTTGCCGTGTCCGACTCGTGTCCTGGACACGTGTCCACTGCTAGGGCTAGGGTTCACTGTGTCCGGGTCTGTGTCCGCGGTCGGGTTCGGCCGAGACTCACCGGGGAAGGGCGGCTCAGGGCGGCGGAGGCTTGACGAGGGGCTGGGCGGCTCTCGGGGAGGCGGAGATGGGCCAGGGGAGATGGGTATGCGGGTCGGGTCGGGCCGACGGGCGCGCGACGGGCGGCGGAAATTTCGGGGCGGCGTGGGGGGACAGGGAAGATGGGTATGCGGGTCGGGTCGGGCGCGGATCCGGGCTGGGCGGACCCGCCCGACCCGCTAGGTTAGGTTGGGTCTGGGCTGCTAATGGGCTCGGCCCACTGGGCCGGGCCGGCCCCTAAAAATAATAATAATACAGTAAATATAATAGTAATAATATTAATAATAATAATTAATTAATAATTTAATTAGAAAAATAGTTTTTAGGCTCTTAAAAATAGGTCTGATGTTCAATAAAATCCCAGAAAATTATCCTAAGTCCGGTTTTCTATTTTACACCATAAAATCATATTTTTATTACATTTTAATATTATATATTAGCAGTTAAAAATCATAAAATCAGCACAGAACCCTATGTAAATTCCAGAAAATTGCCAAAATTAATTTTTAAAAAATCTAAAAATTTAGGGTGATTACAAGATCCTTTCCTCGTTATGGATTGGTTTCTTCGGAATCAGGACCCACATTCAACGGATCGTGTCTCAAGGAAGGACTCAGCGGCAGAATCGAGAGAGGCCTTTCTGTTGTGCTGGTTTTCTTGTCCGTTTTTATGCCGCTTGGTTGCTTTCTTGTTGGTTTTGTGACTTGTGTTTTCTTGAATGGTTTCGATAGATTTTATTGCCTTCGTTATTAGGATTTCGTATTTTGTACCGAACCCTTGGAGACTGAAGCAGGAGATATTGATCATCTGTTGGTGCGTGCAGGTGATCGTGTAGGCGACGCGCGAGCGGAGTCTTAAAGATCTTCTCTTCTTTCTCCCAGTTCACCAACTTGTGAGTGGCTTTATTTCGATTAACACCCTTCTTCCAAGTCTTCGTTCTTAATAAATTGACCCATTTGTGCATGCCGATCAAACGATACCAAAAAATAGAATTGAGTCAGAATAAAGAAGAAGTAGACTTGAAACACTTATAATGTTTGTCACTCAGAATTATATGCGATTATATTGATGCGTGCATGCCCGTTATACATATAGCTATTTTGTGTTCAGTTGTAGTTAGAACTTATTCATCTATGACTGCTCAATAAATAGTATATAACTTGTGAACTGATCATAACAGCCAGTAGACTATGCTTTCGCATTGTGCTAAAGCAGTTCCGTTCTTATTGATGTTTGAAATGCTTCGTATGTTAACTTAGTGTTCAGATCGTCAATGGTCATGGATAATCTTGTGCACAAGGGTCTTGGTTCCTGCGAACGGTCGTCAGGACACCAGGCCGATTCGTCCCGGGCGGAACATTAGTTAGTCGTGCTAGCAACTTAGCACGGGTGAGGCGGGAGTTTGTAGCGGGGATCGCTACCTGCGTTGCAAGCATCGCCGTCTACCCAGACTATAATCTATGATGGCTCATCAAGACAGTGATCTTTATGTATATTTTAACTGTGCAGACTAACTATGTCTTCTGGCAGGGAAGTTCATGGTAAGTTTTGTACAGGTGGTCCGGACGGTAAAGGTAAAGTCACCGAACAGTGGCACATTTTGTTATGTCATTCCATTCTATCGCATATAAAGAATTGAACTAAGAAAAGATAGAAAGATCACATAATAAAGATGTTACATGTTCACATGAATACGATATTGATTTGGTATGTTGGGTTAGCTTACCTTCACCGGTACTTTTCGAAGTACTGACCCTCGTTGCAGCAGGTTCCCCGAGCCGAGGCGACGCGGCGAGGATCTGAAGCTTTCTCCAACCCTTCCCGGATCAGTAGGCGTGTTCGTGCTGTGACTTTTGGAGCTTAAGTACATACTCAAGAAAGGAGCTAGCACTTCCATTTTGAAGCTCCTAGGCGATGGTGCTGACTCGTACCCAAGGTATTTTATGCTTTCGAAATACTAGTAAATGATGTAATGTATGGATCGGCTATCTCATTTTGCGTCCAAGTTGTAAGACCATGCGGCATCTTTTTACTTTTGGGTCAAGAGTCTGTAAACATATGTTCATTATCAATAAAAAAGACTTTTCTATATCTCAAGGTGTGATATCTTATTTGCGTACTCTGTTGCATTTGTTCTAAAGAATATCATTATGCCTAGGCCTTGTGCACGCGTGTCTTACGCATGCACGACATCACGTCCAGGGGACGATTATCATTTAGACAAAAATTAGGGCATGACATATTGGTATCAGAGCATGGCTTCAGATTCTTTGACCTGCATGTTAGAAAAGTTTCTTGAAATGACCATGTCCCTCCCAGTTGAACCCTTAAATTTGCTTGGCCAAAATGAGATGTGTTACATACAGTGAGTCCATAATATGTTTTGAGACTAATACAAGTTACTTTTCTTTCAAGAAACGACCTCAGAGCCAGGTGCACAAGCGTAGATGATGGTACAAGTGCAAGAGAGCTGTTTCGGCACATCAGGTAGCTCAGGAAGTCCAACTGTCGTACCCTCTGTTGATTCGTTCGAACGGATGATGCGTTTGATGGAAATGCAACAGAGACAAGCCAAACTATGACAGAACCAATTCGAGTCCCGGATTGAGGCTCAATTTCTGGCGCAGCGGACTCAGGCCGAAGCACAACAGAAGTAGATGGATACTTTGCAAATGATTGTGACGACGCTCGTCGCCAGCAACTATTCTGCATCAGCTGTCGCCACAGCATTGCCAGTTGTAGCCGATACCGCGGACCTCAGGACTCTCTGGAACATCCGCCCTTAGATGAAAAGGGTCCCATACTGCAAATATCTGAGTTCAAAAAGATGTGTCATGCTACCTTTAAGGGGACTGAGGACCCCTCCGTGGCGTTGGATTGGCTGGTTGAGTTGGAAGACCACTTCGAAGTGCTTCGCATGGATGAAACAAAGAGAGTCGCTTGCGCTCAGCTTCAGCTCCATTTAAACACACATGATTGGTGGGATGTGCACAAACAAGCTTTATTGAGTGAAGGTGGCAGGACGACTATCTCTTGGTTTGTGTTCCGTAAGGCCTTCGAGGATAAGTACCTTCCACCCGCCGTCCGCCACGAGAAGGAAGATGAATTTACACATCTGCAGCAAGAAAATATGACAGTGCGGCAGTACGCCTCAAAATTCAACATGCTTGCAAAATTTGCTAAGCCTCACCTCTGTGATGCCGAAAGTCGTGCACGAAGATTTGAAATAGGACTGCGACCTTCTATTCGTGCCCACGTCGTCGTTTCTCAGTACCGTACCGTACGGGAGTCCCTAAACCATGCCCTTTCCCTAAAGCCGTAGTACCCCCCCTAGTTTGTACCGGCGTTGTACAAAATTCTAATCTCAAGCGTCCTAGCAACACATGTGGTAACAATGCGCATAAGCGCCACAATAACGGCGGCTCTGTAAACCCCCTAAAATTTTAAATTTTATTTAAAGTATTTTTATTAAATTATTGAATTTTTTAGAGTATTTTATAGTTAATTAGAAAATAAATTTTATTAAATTACTTATATAAATATTCATTCAGAATTATTCCACAAAACGATTTTTATTATTTTTAGAGTCTTGTTAAAGGGCGATAGATTTTCTAGAATTTATTCTGTGTGCAAATGTTCTTTTTGAATTTTTATATAGTCTCATCTATATATGTAAATATATATGTGAATAAATATATATAATTTAATAGTAATAATAATAATAATAATAATAATAATAATAATAATAATAATAATAATAATAATAATAATAGTAATAGTAATTGTAATAGTAATAATAGTAATAATAATAATAATAATAATAATAATAATAATAGAAATAGTAATAGTAATAATAATAATAATAATAGTAGTAATAGTAATACTAATACTAATAGCAATAATTAATAATAATAATAATAATATTAATAATTATTATTATTATTATTATTATTATTATTATTAGAAAGAAAAAGAAAAAGAAAACATAAAAACCCAAAACTAATCCTTAAACTAATTCCTAAGCCCAACCCCTACCCACAACAACCCGCCCGCAGTAGGATTCCCCCCCCCCTCTCGGCCCAGGAAACATCCCTCTCTCGCTCCCGTCTATATATATACCTATATAAACCTAACCCTAACTCTAATCCCCAACGCCTACACCCCCAGCGCCGTCCGCCGGAGAGTCGCCTGTCCCCCGCCGTCGTCGAAGAGCCGCCAACGCCAACTCGACAGCAACTGCGCGGCAACCGCAACAGCTACAAGCAGCGACGACCACCCCTTTGCGCGTCGTTTTCCTTCTCATCTCTCGATCATTTTCTGATCCATCTTCATCGGTATGATCACAACCTATCCCTCTTTAAACTCCATTAATTAGTTTCAATTGAACATCGTTAAAAATCAGGTAGAAATCGAAACCAAGTTGAGAAAATTCCATATTTTTTTACTGTTATAAACTGTCCCAACGACCTATATTTCGAGGCTAATATCTTTCAACATAGACATCCAAATTAAAATCTACTTTTTGATGTGTAAAGCCTATATAACCAATATCATTTTCTGTTAATTAGTTTATTTTATTTTGTGTTAGAACCATGGATAAATCAGGTAGAAATCTCAGAAAAACTTATTTTTAAGACATTAGAATTTTGTGATACGGAGTGCGCCCCACCAAACAGGACTGCCTCATCGCGTACCAATTATACCGAAAGGCGCGTATGGTATGTCCTGATGTGTGGACTTTCACGAAAGTTGATTCGGACGTGTGCGCGCGTCGGAATCAACCCGTATCCGTAAAAAGTCTCCGTATTGTGACTTTTGCAAAATACCATCCCACTTTGTGTATGCTCATTAGAATGCGATAAAACTTACGCCATTGGATTCATAGTATCACGCTGGTCCTATGACCCAAGTTTTACGCGATTCTGAGACAGTTGACCAAGTCGTCTATTCGCGGGCCCCACGGTTTGACTTGAAAGGCGAATTTGTGATCGGCTCACCAGAATCCAAAATTGGACATACCGTTGAGTTCGTATCAACGTTTAGAATTTATTTGACCAATAATTTGTTCTATTTAGAGACATTTACCTCTAGCACGTATTTCAGTGCAAAGTGGGCCACATGTGGACCCCCTTTGACCTAAAATTACCGTTTTGCCCTTGTGTCCAAATTGGACGAAATGGTAGACTTTTTTGACTATCTCGCTTATTCTGGGAACGTTGGTGATGTTTATTTCCGTATCCGGAGACGTTTATTCGGATGCCATAGTTTATGATCCCTTGTGCTTGACGTCTGGACGCTTACACTTCGTAGTTTTCTTGCCAGACAAGTATACATTGCCAAATTGCTTACAGTACTTTGTATTCTTATCATATTTTTATATATTTATTATATATGTATTTTTTTAGTCATAATTATATACTATATATGTTGACACACACTTGACACATAGTATCATGGAAGGGGAGAACAATCAGTAGGCGTATGGGCTACCCACTCTGGTAAACCGTAGTAAGTAGCACGCACTATGGTAGTTGTATCGCGATGGTCGTACCCTCGAGGTATGTCAATTTCTGGTATCGCGATGGTCGCTACCCTCAAGGTATGACGGCTTCTGATGTACATGGACGTGTGTGAGAGTTGTGAGATAGCATGTGTAGCCTACACCTACCCATACGTCGCAAAGGTTGTCCTCATTATGCATTCATATAGATTGTCTAGTACAGTATACTTATATATTTTGTCTATTATGCATGTTTTACTGTATTCAATTAACATGCTTCCATGTATCTTGTTACGTCCCTTTGAGGACCTGGTCTCTTTCCAAGTGTAGACGATCTTGACTATTCGCAGGAGCACGGATCAGGACTTGCTACTTATCTCTCTTTCGAGGAGGTCTTCTCTTCGAGCCTCATTGTTTATTAGATGTACTTATTTTGTTTCTCTTATATTCTAGTTTTGTAGTGGATTTGTCTCCACCCAACTACTTGTTCTTATCAAACATTTTTATACTTGATTCAGTTATATAGTTGATTGGTTATTTGATTTTGTGGATGAGATCTAGTTATGCCCTGTGACTTATGACATAAAATCTATACCACTTATGAATTGTTATTCATAATACAGCGTATGTATGTGTTATGGTTTTTATATATTGGAGTTGCCATATACATATGGCTGGCATGCTAACGTATTTCTAGTCCTACGTATTTTGGGACCGGGGAGTGACAGGCTCTCAGGACTGAGATCCAGGGAAGAACCAGGAGAAACCTTGTGCCTACTGCCACAGGACAGGACACCACATCAACGAATGTCGCATTCGAAAGGGAGGATGTTTCATTTGTGGCAAGTTTGGCCACGTTGCTCGAGATTGTCGGGATCGCCCCAACGATCCTCCTCCGTGCCGTTCCCAACACCAGAATCGCTCATATCAGAATCAGGGGCAACCACCTCGAGCGAATCAGACGATACCGCAGAACGCTCAGGGCCGGGTCTATGCTCTGACTCGGGATGAGGCACTCGCATCAAACACGACGGTGTCAGGTATATTACTTTTCAATAATGTACCTACTCGAGTATTGTTTGATTCTGGTGCCATACATAGTTTCATTGTGGCAAATTTTGCCACAGAGAACACATTTCCTATAACACCACTAGGCCACGTCCGTACTCCATCGGGCGTGGATTTTTTGGCTCATTTGGATTTTCTGGCTCATTTAGTCTATCGTGAAGGTAACATTTGCATCGGGGGAAGAAAAATATCACTATATGCGATAGTCTTAGACATTAGGGACTACGATATCATTCTGGGAATGGATTGGCTCGGCGCTTGCTTGGATACCATTGATTGTGCAGAAAAGAAAGCCGTGTTTCGTCTACCTGGCGAGATCGAGTTCTGTTATGCGTGTTTGGCTACACGTAGTCCTATATGTACGTAGGAACGTATCGATGTCGCAAAACTTGCACCATTGCTATTCTATTCATCTTACATGCATGAAACATCTTAATCATGTATTTTAACATCATTTATTACTGAATTAATCATAATTAATATTCTAAAATTATTTTAAATAATCAAAAATAACCAAACATCGACATTGCATGCCATTATTTGCTCCGGACAAGAACTAGTCATTCGAACCAACTTTGGCACGTAGCCTTGACATACAACCTCCATGTTGGCATCCAAATATGATTAAATAAGAAATTAATAAATTAAATATTCTGGAAATAATATACATTAATTTTTAGAATTTATTTACTTCAGTAAAATATAACAACTATTAAAGAACTATAACTACTTTTGATGCTACTTGTCTGTATAAAGGTTGTTCATTGGTTTGGGATAGTTTTTGTACGTAAAAATATAGATCTAATATATGGAACTAATTTTAAATATCATCTATCGTTAATATAAATTTAGACAAGATTTTATTCATGAAAAAACAGGAAAATAAACAAAGTTGGAAAACTTACGCGATTACGGTAGGGACCTTTTTCGCGACTACGGCCAAACGGAGTACCAAACGAACTCCAAATCTCACAAAACTTGACGAGGCCCTTGGAGACTTCAATTATGATGTAAATCTAGGATTTTTAGAGTTTTTTGCTACTGATGTGGGGTCTGAACTGTTGTTGCAACCAGCAGCCAATATTTGGCCAAAAAATGGTTCGATTGGTGTTTTTGTGGAGTTGTGGCATGTGGGAAAGGAGAGAAAATCAGAGGAGGAAGATGGAGGAAGCCGGTGGTGGGGGTCCGGGGTCGCCGGAGCTGGGTGGTGGGGGTTCG